>APFE030272011.1:185147-234070 GCA_000404065.3 Pinus taeda
AGTTGGGGGTTTTCAGCTTTATGCTTTCCCCGGGTACATACTGTGTTGATATGTGCGATTGATGCTTCAATGTGCGCATGTGAATGTTTCTTAATACTGCTAAATTGATGATCAACGTAGAGGAGGTTATGCATTATGCATGATTCCACAAATAGTGTATAATCAGGATAATCTCTGTGAATAAGTGTCATATTATTCAAAATTTCTACAAAGAAATCTATATGGAACAGCCTCCTGGATTTATACAAATAGACTCCAACCTTGTATGTCGGCTTAAGAAATCCCTTTATGGTCTCAAGCAAGCCCCTCGAGGTTGGTTGCCAAAATGGATAGCTTTCTTTTAGATACTGGCTTTTCTATGTGTCATTCTGACAATGTTGTCTACACCAAGAAAGTGGGTAAGTCTCTTATCATTCTTGTTCTTTATGTTGATGATCTTATCCTGACTAGTAGTGATCCCAACCTTATAAACAATGTGAATTCTAGCCTTAAAAAGCAGTTTGAAATGACAGCCTTAGGACACTTGCATTATTTTCTTGGTCTTCAAGTCTTGAAATCCAAGGAAGGTATTTCCCTTTCTCGTTCCAAGTATGCATGTGATCTTCTACGCCATTTTCATATGGAAGATTGTAAGCCAACCCCTTCTCCCTTTAAGTCTGGAGCCAAACTTTCAGTCACTTGTACTTCTCCTGAAGTTGATGCTACCTTATACCGTCAACTTGTAGGAACAATTTTGTATCTGACCCATACTCATCCTAACCTTTCCTTTGTTATTGGCCTTATTACTCGGTTTATGCAAACCCCACATGAAAGTCATTGGAAAATAGCTAAAAGAATACTTTGTTATCTTCAAGGTACAATTCAGTTTGGGATTCATTACAGTGCATAAGCATCTCCTCTATTGGTTGGTTTCACTGATTCCGATTGGGTTGGTGACCCTGATGATCAGAAGTCTACTGCAGGTTATGTGTTCACTCTTAGTTATGTACCTATTACATGTGCTTGTGAGAAACAAAGTGAAATTTCTCTTTCTTCAGCAAAAGCATAGTATCATGGCATTGTAGAAGCTAGTAAGGAAACCATGTGGCTTCATCAAATCCTGTCAGAGTTTGGCTTTCAGCATCAACATCCGACTACACTTTGGTGTGATAATCAAAGTGACATTCAACTATGCAAAGATCCATTCCAACATCAGCGCAGCAAACACATTGAACTACACATGCACTTCATCAGAAGCTTATTCATGATCATGTTCTTGAAGTGCAATATTGTTCAACAAATGATCAAGTTACATACATCTTTACAAAGGCTCTCACAGAGGCGAAGTTTATTAAACTTCAATTTATGGTTGGATTTCAAGAAGTTGTCACTAACAGGGGATAGGCACTAATGCCTCCTTCCTCCTATTTGTGTCATATTTGTACATCCTTCAATCCTATCCCAAGTTGTTCTTAAGGGGGCATGTTAGTATATTCTGACACATAGGAAATAGATAAATATAACCTGGTCTAGTGTAGAGTTAGGTAAAGTGTGTTTCTTTACTATGTACTTTTGTAACTTACAATCTGACGGTCATGGTATGTTCTAGACATGAAGTGATTTGAAGGTCCATTCTCTCCTCAGTATTACCAACACTTGATTCGTGGCTTAAGACCCGATTGGTCCATGATCTCTATTTAAAGAGCATGGAGGGTCATTTGTAGGGTGACCGTTCATGAGAGAAGCTTATGTAAATTTTATTGCTTTTACATTAATAAATTGCCTGAAGTGGCCACATTGGCCGTCTTGGCTCAGGCCATGGAATGTTTCTCTCTTTGAGGGTTTTAACCACGTCAAGAATACTAGTGTATTGATTTGTGATATGTTTGTGAGCGGTGTCATTTATTGTTCTATATTAAGAACTTACCCTGTAAATTCCTATAAATAAAATCCAAGGAAAATATTCGAATAGGTACAAATTTAGGCAGTTTATAGGGAGGCAATTCACAGCCATATATTTTGATCTCTATATAAGATTGGTATAAATACCAGTCCCTTCACTTGGTCTTATCACTCAAACAAAAAATTATCTTTATCCCTGGATGTATTCTTGGCTCTGCATTACTATTTAGCAAATTGGCTACCATGTCTACAAATTTATCTACAAAATCATTGAATGTAAATTCAATGCTATTCTTCCTAACGAAGGAGGCCCAGTGAATGATTGATTGAGGGTTTCCTTGATTGTTTGTCTTCTGTAGCTAGAAAGGGAACCTGTCTAACTGAGAATACATAAACAAATACACAAAAATGGATGCATATCTAAGAACTCCGTCGTTTGATAATTTCATGAATTGCTCATGAATCATCTCTGCCAAAAATTCACTGTAATAGAAAATAGTTGGTGGCATTTCACCACTGAAAAATATAGAGGGAAATGCAAAAATGTTTTCATCTACCCACTGGTCAGAGTAGTATCCTAAGATGCAAGAAACCATGGAGATTATCTATTTGGCCTTTTCAGGAAAAATAGAAGCAAGGTAGGGAGGGTTTGTTTTGGGTAATTGAGGATCTTCAAGAAGAAAAGTTTCAAACACTTTGGTTCTCTGAGGGAAATCCAATTTGTGTAGATTTTCTTCCGGATCCATCGCATTCAATTTCTTTTTAGATCGACGTTTCGAACTAGAAATCCAATTTGTTATACATTTCTGTAAGGAAATCCAGGTGAAAAGGTTGCCCTAGGTCAGTTTTTTTATCTAGAGCATCTCTGAAATTGAGTAGCCATTAATGGCAAAGAGAAATTCACCATTCTGGGCCACTACTATTCTTTGGCTCAGCATGTAGTGAAATTGGCACCAAGTTACAAATTTAGGGAAATAGTAGGCTTGTAGGAAAATGTATTGGGGCAGGAAAGACTCCCACAATCCCAATTCATCACTGTGGTCCAACTGGTTTTGTTTGATCCAATTATGAATTTCGTACAAGTCGAATTCACAATTGGCCTCTGTAACCTAATAGAGTTGATCAACTAAACGTCGGTGGTCCAAATCTATGGCTGGGGGCAACATGGGATTTTGTTGGGGAACCGATTTCTTCTTGGATGACATAATTGAGCAAATTGAGGCGTTGGTTCTCCTGTAAATACCTTATTAGAGAGTTGGATGGTCGAGCGATGAATTGGATAGGCATGTGAATGCGTTGAAACCACTGAAAATGGTGGGCTCTAAGAGAAATTGCAGTGATAGTTGAGATAATTTTTTAGAGAAAAAGGGAAAAGAAGGGTTCATCGTCCAAGAAATTAGACCTTTATATAAAAAAAAATAGTTACCGTTCAAAAATTCATTTATTTTAGCATGGGGAAATGGATTTAATGCATAACGGACTTCCATAACATATAAGGTGAAGAACAAATATATTATAACGGGGTGGGGAATGGAGACACGTGGCGTTCCAAGATTTGGGGTGATATGGTGACGTGTGAGCGCAGGATGAAGGTGCAGGCATAAAGAGGTAAGCAAGAGCGTGGTGGAGAGGGAGGAGGTATGTGGAAGTAGGGTAATGGGTATCATGGAACGTGGCATGGTAAAACGGTGGGACTAAGACCAACGGGCAGTCAATAGAGGTGGAAAGTGGGTTTGAGGGGAACCCGGAGGGGGGTAGCGGTGGGAAGTGGTTTCAGAGGGGGGGATCAAGTGCATAGGATGGGGCCATGTAGAAAAAGGCGAGATAGAGAACACTGCTTCCCCGGACCATCCCTGTCGAATAATCTTCAGAAGCATTGGGGGGTTGGAAATAATCCCCCATCGTTGATTCGGGCGAAGCATATCATGACCGTCGGAACTTATTGGATTTTTATCATATCCCGACAAAATAATTTTTTCATCGTCTGACTTTATAATTAAATAAACATCAAACCTTTATGCCTAAAGTACCTTATTACAACTTGATAATCGTAATTAAATGACACGACTATGTATTATAAACTAATTTAGTCTATCCTTAAACCTGATTAATTAACTCTGAACGAGATTTATTTATACCAAACACGCATTTTGATTTGCCAACCTTTTTATTTCTTTTTCTAACGTTTTTTCAAAAAAAAATATGTTTTTGTTAATTAGCCAAGATTAAATAATTTGGTTAATCCCTTTTTATTCTACCTACTCAATTTCAACCAAGATTACACTAGATGGTTGATTTATTCACTAACCTAGACTAACCTTATTTAATTTATTTTAATCATGTTTAAACAATATGATTAAACTAGCTACTCTATTTCTAACTTCGAGGTGGCATTTGAACAAGCTTCACACTTCCTTGAAACTTCCAAAAGTATTATTGATGTAATATTTTTTGGAGTGGCATTTATACTTGCTCACTTTCATATATATTTTTCATAGGGTTTCTTCATTCTTTTTCTTTTTATTCTATTTTTCTTTATTTGCTTTTCTTTCACTTTTTTTTTCACATATACATTTTTATACCCTCTTTTTGTCTTTTCTTCTATGTATATTTTTTTTTGTAAATCATTTCCAAAATACAATATTATTTACAATTTCATCAACTGAAAGATAATAGCCAATCATCATTTGATCCTATGAATCATAGGATCCTAACACCCCAGAAAGAGGAAAAAATAAAAAAGCTAAAAAAAACATCCCTAAAAAAAGGGATCTAGTTTTAGCATCATGGAGGTACTTTCCCTATTTTTAGAAACTTCCGCCAAGTGTCGATTTTCCCTTGATTTTAAGCATGCACGTCATAAACCCTAATTTGGTTAAATCTATTTAATCAATTCCTCTAGATCTCATTTGCACACTCGATCTTGGAGCTCTAGCATTCCCGTGGAGATTAACGAACCTTTGGTGCGGTCGTCATCGCTTTTCTGGGTGAGTTTCACCTTTTTCATCTTTTGCCACTTTTTTTGTTGCTTTTTGTTGTTTCGCTTGTGTGAGTGCTATTTTACTTATTATCTTCATAGTTGCTAGCATTCCAACTTTTTTTAACTTGTAAAAGTGTTGTTTTAAGTTTTTGTTTTTATTTCACAAGTGTCGCATTGGTTTTCTTGTTTTTGCACCAATGGTTGTCGCTGCGGTGAATCTCCTCACACGCTTGATTTTCCTTCTTTTTTATTAGTTGTTGCACTTGATCTACATGGATTTACTCATATATAGTCAGTTTTTTCACTCAAATTCACATCATCACTCTCTTCTGCTCGTTTTTCACACTTCCACCGGGCAGATCTACACTTGCTTTGGCCAGATCTTGCCTTGCCTAGTTGGGCACTGCGCAATCCTAAGGATTAAGCCACAAGCTTGGCTTCTAGAACTGCACAGCGTGTAGTGCATGTAGTACAAGCTGGCTCCAGCTGCACACTATGTAGTTCCAAGTGTTAACTTGTCACCTTGGCCACTGAGACTATGCAATGTGCAGTCTCTCCCATACCACTGCCTCAACTGAACTACACATTGCACATTCTCAAGCTACAAGCTTCAACATTGGTTGTTGGGACTATGCAGTGCGAAGTTCCCACAAGAAGCAAATCCTTCTTTTCAATTAAAATTGCACAATCCTCCTCATCAGATGCCTAGTTTGTTACTTGAATATGCCTTGAAAGTAGATTTGCTTAAGACTAATATTTACTTGCCATGAGTGTCTTTTCTGTCCCGCAAATACAATAGTTGTTGAGCACCTCTCTAATAGTCACTGTTACCATGGCACCCAAGAGTTTCTTCAAAAGAAACCACTAAAAGCAATATTGGGGAAGCGGTTGAGCAAGCACTAGTAGAATTGCAAGTGTATGCAGACACTCAATTGTTTATAGAAAAGGGATCATCACTGACATGGCAGCAAGTTAAAGATTATTTTCCTAGGATTTTGAGGCATACTTAGAGGACCAACATGTTTATCTTAGTATCTGATAGTCAGGACTACACAAGGTTTCATGCAGATATCCAGCCTTCTCGTGTGCAAATGTCATTAGCTGGATTGTCTCACACATTTATGACAAGACCATAACATTGAGCAGTGCCAACGAACAAAATATTGTTACCTTTTGGGCAAAAGATTATTAGCACATGTATCACTTTCCTGAGCCAGTGGAGCACATGGACTAGATTTTCTATTCCACTCATAGCTATGTGAAAACAACAGACATTGTTAAAGTCTAGGTGAAAGAGACATCGAAGTTTCGACAAACACCCACCCATGTATACAATAAAAAGTCCCCCAGGAAGGCCTATCAACTCTTGGTTGTCTTAGCCTGCAAGATCCATGGTCAAGAGAGCATGAAAACCTTTCCTGAAGGGTGGGTAGTCTTATTAGACTAGGTTATGAATGAGGGGAAGTCATTCAACTGGTCAGATCTATTGGCTCAACAGTTGAGGGCCCATGTAGCATAGGCTCAAAGTCCTGTTGATGTTGAGAAAGCAAGGTTCTATATGTCTACATATTTACTGGATGCAATTTGTGCACAACAAGAGTTCCCTATCATGGACTGAACATGGACACCATGAGAACTTGTCGTGCGCATCTATTGCAATTTTCTTTTAGATTGTAGTCATCGAGAAGTAATGTCACAACTAACAGACCACTTCATTATCCCACTTTACAAGCTCATCTTTCAAGAAGATCCACCTTGCATGTCACAAGGAGAAATGGAGGCAATAACAGACATCGCAAATTGGTATGCCTCACTAGGTGGCACATTCCTAAGAGTGTTTGGTGGAGAGAAGCCTCTGCATGTTTTACCAAGGTATGCCACCGACAAGCTTGTCATGCAAGAAATCTCATGGTGCAAATCAATACATATTAAAAAAATAAGTAGAACTTAATAATATGATTAACAAAATATTTCATGCCAATAAATATAATTCTTATCAACATTTATTTGGTGAAACTGACACGTAATCATGACATTGTTCAAGTGCTTAATAGAATTTACTTTAAAGAATTGTGTAATTCTCACTGGTTCTAAACAAATTAAGAAGGTGCAGAGAGCTCCACAATTAGTATCCATCGTAGTAGCTTGAAACGATGTGCAGAAGAGGGGTATGTGCAAAAGAACCTTTATTCCCCCACATCTACACCTCCGCATAGATTCCCCCTCCACACACTTCTTTTGCACACTACAAAAAGTCAATTTTCACCTTATTTGACACATATTTTCTTGTTTTGTGGCAACATTTTGTTGAAATGTCACATAAACTCAATCAACTTCCCACAACAGAGACTAACACATAATTAATTAAGGCTTAATACTACGATTAACTAAATCCCCCTTGTCGGAAAATGTAAATCTTTTTGAAATTTATTCAATGAATCGTCGCATAATCACGACACCGTTCAATTGCTTAATAGAATTTACTCTGATGACTTGCTTCATTACTAGCTAATTTTTTACTTTGACTAGATTTGTGTTCAATATTTACATATTTGTTTTAATGCTTCTTTCGCACACATTCCCACTTCCACACATCTGCAGGCATTTCCTTAAGTGTTTCATATATTTCCAGTTTGTACATTGCTTCTTTCCCATATGCTCTCCTCCAAATGATTTTTTTTGGAATTTTTCTTTTTTCGCATGATGTGGTACTCAATGATACCAACTATTTCTATGCCACTTCTTGTCATTACAATGATTTTGTGGCATAATATTAATCATTGTTTGGTTTTTTACAATTTAAAAATTGGGTTTGGAACTCCATGTGTTTCATCCATATGCTATGTTTCTTTTTGCATGCTTTAAAATGCATGGGGTTTACGAAAAAAAATTGTGGCTAGGTTTTCAAATTCCATAATTGGTAAAACAAACTTAGCAATTACTTTATCTCTACATATAGTCACGTGGTTTGATTCTCCCACCGCACAAATAATAAGTTTCTCCAATTATATAATTATTTCAAATTGTAGCTCGATGTTTGTGTTGCATGTATGTAACTCATAATATCATTACTTTATATATATATATATATATATATTATATTTATATATATAATGTTAGGAGTTTTTGTGAATCTTGGTTTTTCATTTATGCAAAAAGATTACATTGTCGAGAACAACTTTATAAAATGTTATCGGCCTCACTCTTACTAGATTTATTAGTAAATGTTTTCTTTTTTCTTTTTTCTTTTTTCTTTTGTGTGAATCTTAGATTTTCATTTATGAAAAAACATTGCAGTGATGTTACTAGCCTCACTCTTAGCAGATTTACTGACCAGTAGGTAATTACCAAAAAAAAATTACAAACTTCCAAAATTGCTTCACTCTCCAAAAATAAAAAGGAACATAGAACCAAAAAAAGTTTAGGATTGGTACACAACCATGAGCCAATAATTGTTAAGGGAAGTTACCGAACATGATTCTTTGATCCTAAACTAGGTGAGGGTGGAGGTTGAAATACACAGTGTATATGTTTCTTCATGTGAGAAAATATATCATCAAAGTGGTCTAAGTTTTCCTGTAGGTGCCACTAACCCCTTTGTAGACTTGCTAATATGTCGTTCATGTGCCACTGGTTGCGTTGGAGATCATTCATGAATAAGATGATTATATTTTAGTCATCATGTCTATATCTTATGAGATTTTCTAGAAGCATCTTGAGATATTTGAGTTAGTTTCCAAAGTTGTGTTTATTAGAAGAAGACTCGTTAAAATCAATTGTATTAATAGGGTTGGGTTCTACAACCTCACCTTGGCCAATGTTTTCGGTCAAGTGACATTGACTTGACTCCCCTTGTTCACTAAACCCTCACCTTACTCTGCCTCACTGATGTGGCATCTTGTATTTCACTAGGAAACAAAAAGACTTGGATACAAGAACATTGTGAATAGGTTAAACTAACAAAACCTTCCATTTCAAACAAAATATCAACCCACCCCTTAACAACAACAACCCACCCAATATTATATCGCAATGAACCAAGACATAGTCCCAAAATAAACTATCTAAATGGATATTCATAGACTGCAAGAGAAAAGGAACAAAACCCCCAAGAAGGCAACCAGAATGTAGATACAAAATCAAAAAATAGTATCCTAGAACTGCATACTCAAGCTGCACCTCCAAAATGCAAACAACAACATAAAGATGCAAATCACTATACCACCCAATAATAACAGAGAATGATCAAATGACCCAATTAAAAAAATGGAATACAATAACCAAAACCAAATGAATCCAAACCATATAAGTGTTCCACCTTACCTCATTATT
Organism: Pinus taeda; assembly: GCA_000404065.3. Lineage (NCBI taxonomy): Eukaryota > Viridiplantae > Streptophyta > Pinopsida > Pinales > Pinaceae > Pinus > Pinus taeda. The sequence goes on from APFE030272011.1 coordinate 194,341, forward strand.
GAATTGGGAATCTGAAAAAGGGTTGTTGCACACTTCTTTGCATGCCCCCCGATGAACAACATAAGAACATCTTATCAAACCTATCAATTGAATAATGTTTAATCCACACATGTAACATGTATCTATATATCTCTTTTTAATTCATTGATTATAGCCTACTTTTATGTAGATCGCCATTGATTTAGTGGTTGTCGTACTCTGGGAGAAAAAGATCATTTTTCCTATCTTTTCGTAAACCAAAAATTATTTTCCTAATTTAATTTTAGTATTTCTCAGAGATCAAAAAACAAATTTAAAATAGGAAAAAAAGGAATTATGTGATTAGTAGCTCTAGAGACTCTGACAATGGCTATGATGATTGTCATGATTGATTTGCAAAAATACTCAATCCAACGGAAAAAGTTTGATTTGCAAAGATCCACATTTCTCATACATTGTGGGGGGTTGCAATTTTGGTTATGCTACATTCCCATAACTCTGCTCTCTAAAGAAAATTCCACCGTGAACCTTCAACAATTTGATTACGACCCACACTAATTATTTTCAAAGTAAATGAACAATCCGTGATGTTAACAAATTGAACCATAATAAGAACTGGAAATGTGTGTCAAACAAAGAATGTGCGGAAGATGATGTATACGCTGGAGAATGGATTTGCGGAGGGAAGCAAAAACTTTAAACTAAAAATTAAAAAAAAAAAAAATAATAATAAATATTGCTAAATCAAAAGTTACTTTAACAATTTAACTTATTTTTTCATTTTAAACTTTTACACATTCAACTATGTGGATTAAAGGATGTGCGTAACATGGGGTATGTGTGGGAGAATAGGTGTGCGAGAAGATAGCAATATGTTATGGATATATCTACTATCTACTAATCTTGGATAAATAGTATATGGGCATATGATATGTTATGGACTTTATAAGGTTAGCTAAATGAGATTAAAAAAAAAATTGAATGTGTAAAAGTATTATCTTTGCGCACTTCTTCCACACACCTCCAACCCACATAATACTTATAAACATTAATTTCACATTATTTTACATGGATATTTTAGCATTCTACGAGAAAATTTTATTGTTATTTTTAGGCACATATTAGCTAATGATTTAAGTCGTGTTTTTTGAATGATTTGCAATTATATGGATAAACTATGTTGTATGATTTCATTGCATGTTTGATTTGAAATACAAATACGTATGGGTGAAAATTTATGCAAGTAGAGAACTTTTGAGGTCTAAAATGGGCATCCTAAGAAAAATGTACAACCAAAATAAACTTTATAAGAACCAACAGGATTCAAAATGACAATGTCAACCATGGGGAATGATTCACCATTTTTGGGGTAAAAAATAAAAATAATAAAATAATAAAACTACTTTTTCAACTTGTTTTCCTAACATTCTACTCAAATTTCAAGCGGAAGTACTCATTGGATGAAAACTTTAATTCGCTCATCCAAGGAGTACCCATGTGGCATACTTTCGATGGACCCTACTACACAAAAAATGAGAAATACATGAAAAAGTGTGATTGCAATCATGTTTTTCATGTCTTTCTTATTTTTCATGTAGCGGGGTCCATCGAAAGTATGAAACATGGATACTCCTTGGATGAGGAATCAAATTTTGCATCCCCCGAGTGTTCCCACTCGAAATTTGAGTAAATCCATATGGAGATAAGTTGAAAATACGAGTTTAAAAAGTAGTTTTTCTTTTTTCCCTCTAAAATTTGATGATGTAATCTAATCTTCTTTTATTATTTCCACTATTATTTTATAATTTCCTTAGGAGGCCCATTTTAGACCTCAAAATTCCCCTAATCCGGGAATGCATGTCCAAACAAGAACACAGATTTTCTTCTTCACGCAAATTTTCTTCTGCGCACATGAATGATTGCTATGCCACATGTTAGCTATGGAGAAAAGTCATTATCCAACCTAGAGGTAGACCTAATCATGTATTCCCCTTATCATGGAAGCTTCTTATTCAATATTAATCCCATGTTGGTTCGACTCAAACATAATGGGGCATTGCCCACGATTTTAGCACTAAAAGTTTATTGATAGAATTATTCATCCATTTATCCCATAGATAGTATCACTAAACACAAATAAAAAGTGTTCAATATTTGACATATAGATCATTAGTAATAATTAGATCTATATCATTTTTTTTAATTTCCAAGCAACGAAGTCGACTCTTAAACAAAAATTTGCAATAAAAAAACTGAATTTGTTTCATCAATTATCTATTCCAAGATCAAATATGCATGACAAATCTACATGTTGTGCCACTTGCATTTCTTTCAATAGTTATTGAATGAATTGCAACAACATAGGTACAGCTAATTCATTTTTATTATATTTTTATAATCATTGCAAATTTCAATATTGACATAAATTCAGATAGTGAAAATAATAAACAATAGCTAGATTACATGCAATCAAAACAAAGACCATAATTGATAAAATTACAGTTGATGCTTTATTACATTTAATGTGATTCTATCTAAATAGTGAGTGTAGTAGATAGAATTATGCCCATATGGATTTTAAGATAATGTTCCTAAGGGAATCACCGTGATTACCTTGATTTGGGAACCTTTACACATACTTATGTTTTCCTTAAAAGAAATTTTGGAACTGTTGCTACCCCATTCTTTGATTTGTTACCTTTAATCGCTACTAGCTTTGAGTATTGAATAAACTACAATCACAATCACTTACATCTTCTTGTATTGCATTATAGAAGTCTCTCATCTTCTTCATCGTCCTCATTCACAACAAGATGATAACTGAGAAGATAATACAAAGACTACCATAAATGTTCTTTCCATAAAGAGTACATTTATAAGCTATGAGTTTCTCAGGAATGTCAATTGATCTTGTTGCTTCATTCATTTTTGTGTGAACTTTGGCCTTTAGTCTCGTAAATATTATGGGTTTATTCAATAATGTATATTATGCCATGCTTCTTCCTTCAATGTTGAAACAAGAATACTTAAGCTTTGTCTTCCATTTCTATTCTAGATTATGAACGAGGGTCTATATTTTGTTCGCTTGTGCTCTCATTCATTTTGGCCTAGAAAACATTTAGACAAAAAGAACAGGTTACAATTTCTTCTTACTTCCAACTATATCTCTCAACACAACAGTAACAGTAGAACAAACTTAGCCTATGTTTCGATGTCTTTAGGTAAACAGCATAACAATGCGAGACATATATAACACAAACAAAGTGAAGAAACAAGAACCAATAGCAAAATTCAATCATGGCTTCCATTCGCTTAAGCTATAAATATATGATAATTTCACCAGTACTCTGGTATGAACGCTTATGATTTTGATAGTACTTTCCATTAAGATTTGAAAAGATATTTGTTAATTATAGGATTAAGCTCACTTTTTTAATATCCACTAATCTGCATTGTGAGAGGTTGATATGCGCGGAGGGGGAATGTATATGGAGGTGTGGAATTGAAGGAACAAAGGTTATCTCGCATATATCCCTCTTCCACACATATTTATAATCTGTTATGATGGATACTAACTTTGAAACCCTGTACACCTTCTTGATTTGTTTACAACTAATAAATGTTATTAAGCACTTGAACGATGTCCTCATCACATGTTGATTTTCTGAATAAATGTCAAAAATATTATTTTATGATATGGATGGATATGACCTCCTTGATTTGTTTACAACCAATAATAATTACAAAATGTGTTAAGCTAAATGTTATTTAGCACTATCTCGGTACTCCCTGAATCAATTGGATTAGGCATGTCATCCACAATTGTGGAGCCCAAACCCTCCTGGGGGAGGCCCTCTAAGATTTCTAAAGTCATTAATCATGCTAGGGCTAATGCGGCCCTAGGCAAACAAAACACCATTGAAAGGGTACTTAGAGCACAGGAAACCCTTGCCATCACTGAAAGGGCTATTGGATTGTGAGCCTTGTGATATCATTTTTCTACAAGAGACCCTTGGTATGGCTGAGCAAATTACCTGGACCCTACAATCTATGAAGCCTGGATGGAGCTTTCATGCCTTGGATGTCTTAGGGCGATCAGGGGTTATCGCTCTGGGAATAAATTCTCGTACCATTAAAACTATCTCTACTTGGGGTGGACATGGTTTCCTTGGGCTGGACATATTCTCCCCTGAGTTGGGTAGGAATCTCTATATTATTAATATTTATGCACCTAATCATAGTAGACTGGACTTCTGGCATAAGCCATTAGGGCACTCCCTGATAGACAACTCTACTATAATAGGCAAAGACCTTAATTTTACCATTGGACATGAAGAATCCTGGGGCCATCATTCTCAGTTGGACCCCCTCTCTGATCAGATGGAACAACTATTGGAGTAGTGTAGCCTTATTGATATCCCTATGAACAAAAAGATGTTGACCTGGCACAATAGAAGGACTGGAGTTGTGGCACTAGGCAAAAGATTGGATCATTTTCTCATTCATGAAGATCTGATATCATCCTTCACAAATTACAGGCAGTGGGTGGGTTTTGGAGGGATTTTGGATCATTCCCTCATCTATTTAGAGTTGGCTAGGCCTTCAACAAAGCCTAGGTCTTCCTTCAAATTCAATTTGACCTGGGTAAAGGACCCTGAATATCTCAGATTAGTTTCTGAGTATTAGAGAGACCACCCACTTACAAATGATCATTGTGTGGCAGAGGGTTTCTGTCGTAACCTGGTGAATCTTAAAAGACTCTCTATAATCCAAGCAAAAGAAAAAAAGGCTAGGGATGATCAGACTCTTTATGACATTGAGCACCAAATGGATGAGTTGATGGATGACCATGGAAGAGGGTACACCTCAATTGAAGCTAAAGCCTATTTGACGGGCTTGGAGGCCGAGAGATCAAAGATTATACTGGATCAGGAGGAGACTTGGAGACTCAGAAGCTGAGCTGTATGGCCTCAAGCTGGGGATGACAACACAAAGCTCTTTCATAAATTTTCCAATGGAAGGAGGGCCAGCAATACCATATGGCAGATGCCTACTAAATAGGGGCAGATGGCTAATACCTTCAATAAGTTGGCACAAATGGGAAATGCACATTTCAAGCAGCTTTTTAAAGCCCCCCTGGAGCAACAATTGCTGATATTATTCGCATAGAGGGGCATTTTCCTATATTTGTGGAACCAGATTTAGTGGAGGATCTTATCAAACCTGTAACTATGGGGGAACTAGAGAGCACATTGAAATGGTTCAAGAAGAATAAAACTCTGGGGCCAGATGGATGGTCGGTGGAATTCTATCTATCCTTCTTCGACATCATCGACTCAGACCTTATTAAGGTAATCGAGGACAGCAGAACATCTGGGAGGATGTATGAAGTCATTAACACTACTTCATTTCCCTTATCCCTAGGACGGACTCCCCGCAATCCTTTAGTGATTTCTGGACCATCTCCCTCTGCAACTGCCTTTACAATATTTATTGCCAAGATCATTACAAACTGAATCAAGCCGATTCTATCAGATAACATATCCTTTGAAAAATTTGCCTTTCTCCACAACCGTCAGATCCATGAAGCCATAGGTATTGCTCAGGAAGCCCTCCACTCTATCAAGCTAAAGAAACTGAAAGGAGCCATTCTCAAAATAGATCTCTCAAAGGCTTTTGACTGGGTCAGTCGGCTATACATCAGGATGATTTTAACTCACTTGGGCTTCCCTATTCCATTCATTCGATGGATTATGTGCTGCATTACAACTGTCTCTTTTAGTACTCTCATAAATGGATATGCTTCCTATTTCTTTTATGCGGAGAGGGGACTTAGACAGGGTTTCCCACTTTCCCTGCTACTCTTCTTGTTTGTTATGGAAGGTTTAAGTAGGTTAATTTCCTTTGAAAAAAAGGCAAGGCAGCTAATGGGTCTCAAGATCACAAAACAATGCGTACTTACTCATCTACTTTTCGTGGATGATGTTCTTAATTTCCTCAATGGCGGCATACAAGACTACAACATTCTCTCAAAGGTCCTGTGATTATTTAGCTCTGCAACAGGGATGGAAATAAATAGACCAAAATCCACCATCACCCTTTTGGCTTGTTCTCCATAGGAACTTCATAATGCACATCTAAAATTCCCTTTCCAAAGACTACAGCTAGAGGATGGATTGAAATACCTAGGCTTCCATATAAAATCGCATGGATACAAAATAGCAGATTGGACTTGGTTAGTTTCCAAGGTCAAAAGAAGATTGAACAACTGGAGCCATCAACTTCTGTCCAAAGTGGGGCACCTGGTGCTTATTAAATTTGTTCTTGAAGCCACCCCGGTCTATAGGATGTCCCTTGCCTAGATTCCTCAAGGCATACTATCTCAGATACAAAGGACATGCTGCAATTTCTTATGGAAGGGGCATAAGGATGGGAAACCATTTTCATGGATCAAATGGAGTCGAAATGCAGCCCCTAAAAAATGGGGGGGTTGGGGCCTCAAGGACCTCCTAGCGTTCGCACAAGCACCAGTGGCCAAACTGCAGCACCGGTTCTTATGGTCAGAATTCGTGACTTATAAATACATTTGGCCTCGGAATATCATGGAGTGGGTTCGATTACCATCTTGGAACAAGCAATCGGTAATCTGGAAAGTTGTTATACAAACTCTCCCCATTATCAAGAGTGGGCTAACTTGGCGAACCGGCAATGGTTTGGTTGTCTGCATCGGGGTTGATCCATGGATTGGCTGCGGCAACATGAACAACCTTCCCTCAGAACTGATTTCTTATCTTAACAATAGAGGTGTAGTCTCCATAGCCCATATAGTGGACCAATTGAACACTTCCATTTATCAACAAGCTTGGATCTCTGCAAATGAACTTGGCATACCTGATCAGTGAAGTCAGGTGTGGATGAATTACACAGTGGTATTAACTGAATCACATGTGAGGATTTGAGACGATGAGGATGAGTTGATATGGGCTCCAGCTGTGCATGGGGCATACACTCCTAAAGATGGATACCTCATCATACATGCAGCTCATATGCCTAATACTTTGGAAAGTTGGTGGCGAATGAGCTGGAAACTCAAAGTGCCACCACACACTCGTCTATTCATGTGGAATACGATCATGGATAAGACCCCTACAGGCACTAATCTCATGAAAAGATCTTTTCAGGGTCCATCCTAGTGTATCTTATGCCAACAAGAGGAGGAACCAAACAAGCACTTATTCCTAACATGCACCATCACACAACAGATTTGGGAACAGGTGCTGCACTTGCTAAACATCAACCAGCGATCGGAAGGGGAATGTATTAAGATTGTGTGGAACAGTTGGTGGACTGCTGCTCCCACTATGAAAACCCGTAACCTCCCTTTGATTATGTGCTGGAATATCTGGTTATGCAGGAACAATATCATTTTTAACTGCAAACATATCATATGGCCCCTTATTGTCTCGAAAATTTGCAATAGTTATAATGAAATCCCAGACGAGGAACAACCAATCTCAACTCAAACAATCATCCCTGAAGCTATAGATCATGCACAAATGTGGGCCTACTTTGATGGTTCTGCACAAGAACAGGGGTGTGGAGGGACGATTCTACTCCACCTAACCGAGTCACATTTTTTCCACATTCGTATGGGATTGGGTCCGGGCACAAATAATTTTGTTGAGCTCTCCTCACTTCGCCATCTATTATATTTTGCACTAAACCATAACTGTCGACAATTACAAGTCTTTGGAGACTCTAAGATTGTCATAAATTGGTTCAACTGCATGCCATGTTCATTCACTTAGGAACATATTGGATGATGCATTGTTATTAAAATCACATTTTGATCAGATTTCATGTACTCATATTTATAGGGAGCGCAACAAATTTGGGGATCAGCTTTCCAAAGAGGCAGCGCACCATCGCAGAGGATAATCGTTGATATAGGAGAGACAGGGACAGGCCTATTAGTACTATCACAGGCCATATATAAAACAGAATCAGCAAAGGGCTGATAGGCCCTGATTTATCATAGTATTTTCAGGCAACAGCAAACATAGAACATATAGAACTGAATATTTTTTGAAATTTTGTAATCGTAAATACATAATGATCTATGATGGTACACCCTTCTTGGGTTTTTTGTTACAGACATACACTACTTGGATGACTATGATCACATATAGTATATGCCATTGGCATCTACAGCGTGTAATTTTCCATTATAATAGAAAATTACAATTTTTTCCCCGAAAAGAATAATAATAATAATAATAAAATAATAAAATAAAAATAAATAAATTAAATTAATTAATTAAAAATAAATAAATAAAAATAAAAAAATAAATAAAAAAATAAAAATAAAAATAAATAAATAAAAATAAAATGCTATTAAGCACTCGAACAATGTCCTCATTGTGTGTCAATTTGTCGAATAAATGTTGAAAAGACTTACATTTACCACGAGGGGAGCTTTTGTTAACTGTAACATTAAGCTTTAGTTAATTTTTTAACATGATATTAAGCACTTGAATAATGTCCTGATTACGTATTGATTCGTTGAATAAATATCGAAAAGACTTACACTTACTAACATGGAAGTTTTTTTTAATCGTAGAATTAAGTCTTAATTAATTTTTCAATATCCATTATTCGGTGTCGCAGGAGGTTGATTGAGTCTATGTAAAATTCCACCAAAACATTATCGCAGAATGGGGCAGTGTGCCGAAGAAGTGTGCGAAGGGGGTCCACACATCTTTTCGATCTATTATGATAGATACTAGTAGTGAAGCCCTCTGCATCTTCTTGATTTGTTTACAACCAGTAAATGTTATTAAGCACTCAAACAATGACATGGTTATGCAAAATATACAAATTAAAATGATCGAGAGCGATCCAGATTCGGTCTCTGCAACGACAATGGCTCTCCGCCTTAACCGCGTCTACCAAACCTTCGATGATCCCATAAGCCAGAAGCCTGGATCCGCACGACTATCACTGGTCATCTTCGCACCGCCGAAAGTAAGGTTTTCATGTTATTTGCTGCAGTTAGGGTTTATAAGAAGAACGGAGGTGCGAATCTGGCTGGATCTATTGCATACTGTGTCTCCTCAGGCGGCGAATATCACTGATAAACCCCCGATCGACTCAAATGGGTCGGCTATGCTTTTGATATGCTCACGAATCGGACACTTGACAGTTTTCTCTACGTACGCCATCCTTTTGGGGATAGAGAAGTCATCGCAGAACTTTGTAGACAAATTCCCTACGCTGATAACTGGTTCCTTTCTATATTTATGGGCTTCTGGAACAGAGATCGGTGCTGCCATAGCACTACAAACAGAGAAGGGGGATATAATGAAACAGCACAAATTCTCCATAGGAAATCGATACCAGAGCCAAGTGAATCTAAGGTGAGGTCAATAATTTGGTCCCAACTCGACCCAGAGAATGAATATACGGCAGAAGATTGATCCCCATTCAAGTCCAGAGAACACACTTTCCCCCTGAAACGGGGTGATTTATACGGGGCAGTACATAGATCTACTGCAAGGTTAGAACCTGGAGCTTACCAGCCAGCCGACCACAAGCGCAAAGGCAAGAGATCGATTATCTCGCCGGAAGAGGACGAGTGTGGTTGGTCACGGGACGCAAGACCTGCTCACCAGCAGCCTCCGTTTGGCCATGGATCGCAATATACAACATTGGTTTGGGGGCATGAAACAACCAAGATACCCCTTTGGACTAAGCTTCAGGGAAAATGCGCTGAAGAAGAACAGATCGGCAAACAACATGCAGGCAAAAACCTCAGATCCATCACTAAACAAATTATTTGAATACCTAATAAACAAATCAGTCTACACCAAACTCGGATCTGGATGCCTGATAACAAAAAGGCTCCTCACAGATCTGGATCACAGTCTCAAATCATAGATCGGAGCAGGCAACAAAAAGATTCGATGATTATGACGGATCAGCGAAACATCCAAACAACACCTGCATTGGATATGCTGGAAGGAAGGAAAAGTTCTCTCTTTATCATATCCATGGGAGGGAACACAATATGCATCAAGACAGGGAAATTGGAGGTGACAAAAACACTCAAACAGAGGATACAAGAAAGGACTAGAATCCCACCATGCAAACAACTCCTCCTCTACACCGGAAAAGTACTACAGGAGGAGCGCAAGCTAATGGAATACGGTATAGGAAATGACTCAACCATCTGTCTTAGCACAAGACTCCGCGAAGGCTGTTCCAGCACAAGTTCAAAAGGACCTGCTTCCTTCAAAGATGCAGTAAAAGGGAAGATGGAACCACAAAAGAAACCAGAACAACAAGCTACAACACCAGGGGCCTACATTGTTGAGCAGACAACACAAAACTGTGCATTAACAATCGTCATACCAGAGGTAAATGAAATACATGTTGATTATTTAACCAAAGCATTGATATGCAGATTCAACGGTTTTTGGCCCAAACCGGAAGCCCTTCGTCAATGGATTTACTCCATATGGACAGAAAACTGTGATATCCATCTCTATTCAAAGGGATTCTTTATTATCAAATTCGACACCATAAAGGACAAGGAATATGCATTGAACGAGGGATCATGGTTTTGGGGAAATGCAGGCCTTTTTATGAAATCTTGGTTCTTGGACTTCGATCCAAACAGCATGGTGGTCTCCAAAATGCCAATGTGGGTAAAATTATTTAACTTACCTATACACTTTTTGCATTTCAAAGTATTGGAAGGAATCGGCAACGCCTTGGAGACATTTTTAAAAGTAGACAACGAGCGTCTATCCAAGGATATCTACACTTTTGCCAGGATCTGTGTGGAGGTTGATCTCAGTCAAAGCCTACCAGATCACATTCTCTTACTCCGTAATGGAAAGCAATGGGCACAGCCACTTGATTATGAAAACATTGTCTTTCACTGCCGCATATGTCGACACATTGATCATCTTCAGAGTGCATGCCCACAAAACAAAAAAGATAGGAAAAGAAGACAACCACCAAAGCCAAAAGGATGGCAGTTTACAGCCACATGGGTAGAGGATATAGAAGAGGAAAAGAACGCAGAAACCACCAGTATACTTCAAGAAGCTGAAGATGGAAGGAATAATCCAGAAATCAGCAAAGAAAGCTTTCCACACCACTTACAAAAACAAAAACAAAAATTGATTGAATATGCAACAGATCCAAATGCAAGCAAGACAAGTTTTGTTACAGCATCTACAACATGTAATTTTACTCAATATTGAATAAAATTGTGATTTTTCCAAAATTGTGATTTTTCCAGTGGAAAAAAAATGTCATGGTTATGCGTTGATTCATCAAATAAATGTCGAAAAGACTATTTTATAATATGGATGGATACAACCTTCTTGATTTATTTACAACCAGTAATCATTACATGATGGGTCAGAGTAAATGTTATTAAGCACTTGAACGATGTTTTGACTATGTGTCCATTCACCAAATAAATACCAAAAGGACTTACGTTTATTAGGAAGGGAGATTTTGTTAATTGTAGGATTAAGCCTTAATTAATATTTTAATGTTATTAAGTACTTGAACGATGTCCTAATTATGCATCGATTCACCGAATAAATGTCAAAAAGACTTACATTTATTAGCAGTGAAGCTTATGTTAATTGTAGGATAAATTCTTTATTAATTTTTCAATATCCACTACTCTATGTCACGGGAGGTTGATTGAGTCTATGTAACCATTAGGGAAATTTTGAGGTCTAGAATGGGCCTCAAAACAAAAATATACAACCAAAATCAACTTTATAAAAACCAACAAGTTTCAAGATAATGATGTCAACCTTGGGGGATAATTCACTATTTTTGGAGTAAAAAATTAAAAATATTAAAAATAACAAACTACATTTTTAACTCGTATTTTCAACTTATCTCCCTACGATTTTACTCAAATTTCGAACGGGAGCACTAAACTAGCTCTCCACTAGCTCTAAACAATACACTCTGAATTCGCGTTGAAAAAAGAATAGCTAAGTCTCACATAGCTGATGTGTTGTAATACCACGTGTCACTTGCTTTGGCCAAATAAGCATCCATAAATCACATATTGCAACTTGCACGTTTCCTTGTTTTAGACCATATATGCATATTGCAAGACGTCAATTTTCACGTCATTTGACGTCTTGCAATATGGGAAGGTGAACCACTCACCCTACACAAATGTCAACCACCATGGGGTATTACAAGGGAAGGTGAAACACTCATCTTGTACACAATGCACTAATAGGGGAAGGTCAACCACTCACCCTATGGTGGCTCATAGCTCAATAAGTACCCCAAACCCCATGAGCTCCTAGAGCTCAATCTTCAACCAAGTATCCCTTCATATAGGGAGCCTCATTGCTAAGCTGTTTTTCTGAAAGTTAAGACTAGATTAATGGGAGCCTTGTAGCTCTATTCAACAGCAAACATACCCCAACTACACACATACCTTTGTTGCTGCTTCAATTTTCAATATTTTGACTGTGTAGATTTTTGTACCTTTAGAGTGTTGTAAAAACACTCTTACTGACAAATGTTCCTATAGAATAATTATAACAGTGAAACCTCCTTAAATGATGAAACTCCGTTTCACTTCAAATCCTTACTGCATAATTATGAAGTACTGATGACAACAAATGCCCAGAAGTATGCCACAACAGAATGCCTTGAGATTATGTCCCTTACTGTTGAAGATTAAGCAAGAGGAGGGCTTGAAAATATATCTATATTGGTTAGTTGTAAAGGTTAAGACCCCTAACTATCTGCTTCAGATATATGATACTTTTAGTTGCACACTTGTTTAATGATATGCTTTATACTAATGCAACAACACAGATTTGGAACTAGAATTTTCATTCGAATATTCACAATTTGTAAACATACCTTTTGTCTATTCAATACCCTTGCCTGGAGTCATCTTGGTCTTGTTACTACAGTCTTCCTCGGCCAATATCTTGACAAAGATGACTTATTTAAACTTTCATGCTCAGGTAGATCTAAAGGGAATAGGCAATTAACTTGTGAGTTTTAGGACGGTATAATGAATTAGACCTCTCTCAAAGAGGCCATCGATTTATTTCAATCACAAGGTTGTCATGCTTCAACCAGCGAGCAAGTTCAATACGCCAAAGGGTTCATATATGAATCTTTCACCGCATATTTACTGCAACTTTCACCAACAAGAATGCACTATAATTTCACCGCAACTATGATCTTCAAGGAGGCTGAGAGATCGTGTAAAATGACCATCAAGTGCCCAGTGTTGACTAATCAAACCTTTTTGTGCTCAGATTTTCGATGACATTGTTTTAGGGATACCTCCAACATAACCATAATCTGACTCTTGAGATTAATATGATTCTTCTTTAACTTTTCTCCTACGCATTCCCTCGACTTTATTCCTGTAGCAAGTCAAATGATTCGATCCTTTAAGCAAGACATCACAGTGACTTAACCCTATCGCAGAAAATTTCTATCTTCAAAGCAAAATATTCTTCCAAAACCAGAGGCACTGAGGAGTCAAACTTGAGTAGGGATAGAGAGAATAGGTGTTGAACATTTGATACGAATCAGTGATCATGGTGATCATGCTCAGAATTTGATGGAGGAATTTTAGATTCTGAGACCCTTCTGAAATATGTTTCGGCCTAGGGTTTGGTACCCTTGGTTGATGTCCAGAAAAGTAATCTTGGCTTCAAAAGTAATGATAGAATGAATGCAAACCTATGCATGTTATTTGAAGTATTACACATATCTTAGACAGGTATCTCCTGCGCTTAACCAGTCCTCTAGAAATGAGAATAATGCTTCAAACAGAGATTTGTAGAGGATTAACCTTACCTCCAAGGATCATAGAAAATATCCTTCGATAAGCTTACGATGATGATACAATCTTAAGCTGGTTGAATAGGACTATTATAAAGCACAGGAACATACCTTGATGTCTTCCAACTTTTGCCCGTGATGGTTGAATATCTTTAGGATTGGTGCCCATGTTTACTGATTATGGCTTGAAGAAGGCCTTAAGAAATAACCCGGATTTGAGACTTGATTTACCACAAACGGGTTGTAGGTATCAATGAAGTTCTTTAGTGATTGCAATCTCTTTAAGCTTAAGCTTGTCCTTCCTCACCTGAGCTCTGATACCATGCAATTAACATGTTCTTTGCTTATGTTAGATACGTCATTCAATCATATGTCCATTAATCTACTTAACAATCATATTAAAAATTATATGACACAAGAAAATAGCTCAAGCTAGGAAAACCCCAAAATGGGAAAAACCTTTGATCAAATCTCCTTAATAATATGTTCAGCAGAGAAAGAGAAAAAGCATAATGATTTAAAATAACTTGCCAATATAAATATCAGGCATCTCTGCTCTTAGATCCATTCAATCTTGTAATAGGGGCACTTTGTTCATAGAGGACAAATTATACAGCTGCAGTAGATTGGTCTGATTAGGGCAACAGCAGTCAGCTGTAGTAGATTGGTCTGATTAGGGCAACAGCAGTCCACGTCTTTCTAAGATGGTTGGTTCAAAAATCCTCCTGTCTATTGCGGCCTTACTTGTCTTACATGATGTTGCTTTAACTGGCTTAAGATGCTGGTGTATGATCATATTAAGGCCACTGTTGACATTACCTCTGCGATTCTTGATTAGGGTTCTTGAAGCATACTACTCCAGTCCTTCTTCATTACTAGAATACATGCAAACAGTGTAATTTTCTCTCCATTCAAGGGCTCTATTATTTGTAGTAGTCCAAGCCTCCTTTTTAAGTTCCCAAGCCATCCTCAATAGGCACCCGAACATTATCATATGAGATCAACAGTGTTCTATTGCATCTCGACTTCTTGGGCAAGTGATTCAAGGTCTGCGATCAAGCCATGAGTATATCTTCTAGCTGCAGCCAAACTATAGGAAGAAGTCCTACACGAAACAAGTAACAACCAATATACCAAACTGTCCTTAACCATGGGGAAGCACTGCTTCCAACTCGGACCTGTTAAGACAAAGCCCTACCCAAAATAACCCCAATCATGAGCAAAATTCTTCCTCCTTAAGATTTGTTGCTTCAGAGATATCTTCACATCTTTTCATGATCACAAACGAGGGAGAAGGCTCCTCTATATATACAATTCGATGAAGTTGAAGGGAAGTGACTTTTGATCTTTTTAACTTGACATATAGGAGAGGTCGAGATTGATAATTTACATGAGAGAAACATAAATCCAAAATCTCATTTTTCCTTATTTAAATTTGACAATCTTTAGATTGATTTTGGTTCTTTTGAAAAGAGGAATTCAATGCCACAATTATTTTCCTCAAAAGAATTGTTCAAAGTGGAATTTGGCCCTAGTTACCAATTTTAACAGTTGCTCAATGAAAAATACATTTACAACAATAGAAAAAATAGATGACATAAGTTTCTCTAACACTTAATATGTGTATGCCCTTCTATCCTCAAGATTCAACTAGAATATAAAGTCTAGTGAAGTGCCTTAGGTTTTAGAAATATATTAATGCTACAAAGAAAGAGCTCCCTTGGTTTAGTGCATAAGTTTGATTTCACGAGGATTGTTGTTAGAATACATTAAGTTGATAAAGAGGCTATAGTGGTTTTTGTTACTTTATATTGGGTATGTGTTATATTCTTTATACGACTAGCCCCACATGTGATTTGCATGCACCGGGTACAGCGTGAGGTCACACGGAGAAGGGGGAGGAGAGGGGGGTACAAAGCGAATGGAGTAATGTTTAGTAATCCCCAACATATTGTTTTCACTTTTAATGGTTTTGTGGTGCATAATGTTTCAACCCATGGTTTTGTAATTCTATTTATGAAACTAAGGTTGTATTCTTTAATATAGGTTTAATGGAATGGGAGTTCTATGGATGTCGCAAGATATACATATTGTATGGTAACATTGTAAACACATGATGTACTAAAAAAGCTTTTTGATTTTCCTGGTTTTGGGTTTCCGGGGTTAAATCCTTGTGTTAAATGTGTGTGCACCATTACATGTTTTATTTTTGTATTAATAATCTATTTGCAACAATTAATTGCGTAGAGTTAAAGCCAACAATTTAAAGCGTCCATTGTTTGGGCTTCCAGGGTTAAATCCTTGTGTTAAATGTGTGTGCACCATTAGATGTTTTATTTTTGTATTAAGAATCTATTTGCAACAATTAATTGTATAGAGTTAAAGCCAACAATTTAAAGCATCCATTGTTCACTGGAATTCTTGTTAAGAAGAAAACTCACTCTAGATTGAACTTGAGGGAAATGTATCAACAACAAATTTGTCTTGTAGTAAAAAGGAGGAAATAAAAAAAGAAAACGAAATGAAGTTCTATTTAAGAGAATTCTAGAAGGGCTAAGTGCAAACCACCCACTTGGTGATGGAGAAGGTGGGTCCACTAGAGGTGGTGGACTTTAACCATGGCCAAAATAATTACACCATGATACACTTTCTATAGTTTAATATGAGGGAGGTGCCAAGTATAAGGGAAGTATAATTCCTTCCATGCTGAACATGAAGTTGACAAGTGTCATTTAAAAAAAATATATATTCATACGAGGAATACACGTTTGTTTTGGTTGTGAGATACTCAAATAACACGTCTTGAAGTCATTTCAAAGAGATACTCCTTATGAGCTTAACAAGTCACATATAAGAATTGAACCTAAATAGGGAGGATAACATTTCTCCTAACCCTAACCACATCCAATTGATATATTGAAAATTTTCAAAAAATAAAATAAAATTTATGGTTAAAACATTTTTCCTAGAAAATATATGACTTTCAATCATTGAGTTCACACCTAAAAAAAATTGTTATGCTGAAAACATCTCTATGGTGTATGGTGTGTTATAAGAGATATATAGCTCTTTTTGTGTTTAATATAAAATAAACACATTAACATCAAATATATAAAATAAAATTCAATACCTATAATAAATAAAATATTTCATTAACTTAATTAAAATATTTCTATATTAATTTTATATAAGATAGTGATATATCAGTAAAATGATTTGGTGCATTTATTTCAACTATATCTTTAAAATAAATTAATTTATTAATTTTTAATAATATAGTGAATTAATTTTAGTGATGATATGCTGGAAAATTAAATATATTCTATATTGAAATCAAATAACGTGGAATAAAATGCAAAATATATGGGATGGAATACATAAACAAAATGCGTACAAATATTAAATATATGTGTCAGAGACACGAAAGTGAGTCAAAAAAATAACCATTTAATATTAAAGACAAATATTTGATGAAATTATATAATAAGAAATGTTCTCAAGTTCGAGTTATATACTAAGAAGTTCTCAAGTTCAGTTCTAATGTTTTAAACAAATGCATGGCATTGCAATTACATGCAACTAACACTTTTGCTTGATGGACTGCTTACAAAGATTGCCAAAGAGGTCTACTAAAAAATCGCATAGGTTATACTGGTTCACCTCCTTTTCCTAAGATTTATAGTAATGAAGTATGCACATGAGCAGATAGTCTCAACTGCAATGCATAGAACATATAGATCTATAAATCATACTAGAAAGATAGAGTTGGAATGACTTATAATAAACCATCTTTGTAACATGTTCATCGTGTTTATAGAAAATAAAAACCACAATTGTAAAACGAAATATTAAATTCGTTATAAAATGGAATCCGAAAAAGGTGCCCTGAATGCAAAGACTCTGTCTATACAGACAGAGGCTAAATAATCTTGAACTTAATGTGCAAGAACCAGAAAAAGCCTTCGAAATTGACATTAAACATTAACCAAGAGAAATTATAGGAATATGGTTATACATCTCCCACGCCCATTCAGAATGCCGTGGCCATGAAAATTAATGTGACATCTTGGTGCATTCTGTTTGAGAAATCTGCATGCCTTTATTTTGAAGGTGCTTTGATGTTAATACCGAATCTAAGCAACTGTTAGGGGGCATTCGGAACAAACCTCATGGAACGAGTGGAAACGCGAGAAAGTATTGCATGGACCTTGAAGTTATTCTTAACAATACCGTAAAGTTCTCTATCTACATACAACTCTGCTGATGATACCAGCGTTTCTGCGTAATGTGGTTCCATTGCATCCATCATGGAAGACATATTGAGCACAGGC
The DNA here is from genome assembly GCA_000404065.3 of Pinus taeda. Taxonomy (NCBI): domain Eukaryota; kingdom Viridiplantae; phylum Streptophyta; class Pinopsida; order Pinales; family Pinaceae; genus Pinus; species Pinus taeda. The sequence goes on from APFE030272011.1 coordinate 212,514, forward strand.
TTAGGGTTTAGAAGAGAAACCAAGTCACATAAAACTTCTATATTTTGCTGAACCAATAATATAGAAGAATCTGAATAGTTCCAGTTAAAATGATATTCTACCCTATCAACTCTGTAAGATACCATGCTAATATCACAAGGATCAAACTTGATGTTCGTATTTCAAGGAATGGGAGAAATGACCACTTTACCAGTAGCTCTGCATGTTTCAAGGTAGGAAAAGGCTTCAACCAATTGGGAGAAAGAAAAGGGGCCTTTTGGATCAATAATAGGTTTTATTTCTCCACTTTCTAAATAGGGATTCAGTTTGGAAAGAACTGAGCCATTTGAGGTGACCACAAATCTGAAACCTGGGGGTGTCACAGCTCCAGTCAAAGCCACAACGCTTCCTCCTCCTTTTATTGCCTTCACTGCCTTGTCACATTGCCCTGCATTCAATGTCAGAGAATAGACTGAGAAAATTCAGACGAAAAGGGAAAAACAAGATAATGAACCTCTTTTTATATCAGCTTGGAAAAAGGAGAACCAACTAAATTCGAGCAGGATGCACACTGAGATCACTTGTTCTTGAATGTTGAAGTATTTCCTGTACATACATATAGAATGTTAAAGTACTTCCTATATGTATGTACAGCAAGTACTTTAACATTCAAGAACAAGTGATCTCAGTGTGCATCCTGCTCGAATTTAGTTGGTTCTCCTTTTTACTTGGATGCAAAGATAGAACAACATCTTCTTTTACAATATTTGATGGTAAAATATTTTGGCTTATATGAGCTCTGGTTATTAGAATACCATTTTGGGTCTAACCGTTCATATGGTTGTTATTTTTTTTTATGACAGGAAAACCAAAAATAAACTTTCCTCATTTTACAGGTTGAAAAAAATTTCCATTAATCGTCAGAAGACTCATTGCCAGCATTGGAATCTCATCCATTACAATGCATTTTCCCATTGCTACTAGATAAAATATGAGAAGTTATTGGAATGAATCCTGTTACAAAAATTCGAATAGCCATCTGCAACGACTTTCCATTCAAAATCCAATATTAGTTTGGGACTCCTAAAAAATGTCAACAGTTGCATATGGAAAACATGAATTGGCAAACAACACAGGAGGAGCTCACAGGTGTGGATCCCTAGGAGCTCCTACAAGAAAATATGCCGCTTAGGCTTCACATTAAACTCTAATAATAAATAGATACACATTGTTAGGGATAGTAAATCAAATCCCTAAATAATAGGAACTGAATATCCAAGAAAAGCACAATCATAACTAAGTAACAATAATCACCTAATCTCCATTAATTCTAACAAAAAACACATCATCCTTTCAGATATTTTTTAATTTTTATCACTATGGGAGAATGATTTAAGCCAGCGCGTAAGACGAGAGGAACACATTCTTCCTGCTATTTGTTAGCAAACATAATTTCATAAAGTTAGGCAGAATAATTAAGCGGTGGAAAAAATTAAGCACCCTGTACTAAGCCAATTATTGGCTTAGTGCTTTTTCATTCTTTCCATTGAATATTTACTTGATTTCCATCCAACGGATAAGATGGAAACACAGTTCAATAATTGGATTACTGCATGGTACTTAATATTTGCCAACAATGGTTTTTTGGAGGTTTGGTGACGGAAAGAAGAGCAGCGAACTATGGTGGATTAGGGTATTGTCAGGCCCTGCAACAACAGACCTGCTCAGACCATGGCGCCTCTGCAACAGTTTTTTCCACCACTGGAAATAACATACGACAACGAATAGCACATTAGTTATGGATTACTTTCCAGGGGGGGATTCAGAGCCTCCCCCTAGCAATTATAGAGAACCTCAGACTCAGAATGGAAATGAAGGGACACTTGCATTGGATCAGACTACCATTAGGACAAAGCAGGCAAATCAGATCAACCACAGCAAACAAAAAAGGCCACAGGAAGCAACAGAAACAAACCAGAATATGCACATAGATAATACAGGAAATGATGAGGTTCTTAAAGCAAACTCGGCAACCTGCAAACCTGTTGCAGCAAAAAGACCAAAGATTGAATTCCCAAGTCAAAGGATCAACAAACAAATCCAGTTCATGAAGAATCATGCTTTAATCGGGAAATTTATTGGCTTCTGGCCGACGGAGAAAGCCCTGCAGGGATGGATTGCAGCCAAATGGAAACCAGAAGGGCACATCATCGTGCGGCTGGGACCAAAAGGTTTCTTCACGGCGGCCTTTAACTGTATAAAAGACCGGAATAGGGTCATCGATGGTGGACCTTATTTCTTCAATGTTGTTGGTCTGTACTTGAGAGACTAGATTGAAAGATTCAACCCGGACAAAGAGGATCTAAGCTGGGCACCAGTATGGATACGTCTATACTCCCTTCCTCTGGAGTATTGGGATGAAGACTCACTGAAAGACATTGGAAATGGCTTGGGGGAGTTCATAAAAATTGCGGAAGAGACAAAACTCAAGATACACTTCCTATGCCCGCATTTGTGTCTATATGCATCTAAACAAAGCTCTTCTGGATACGGTAAGTCTTTATCATGATGGTTTTGAGTGGATTTAGTCAGTAGATGTAGAAAATGTCATGCCCATGGCCATCTCTTTCGTGATTACCCGCTAAATGTAAAACCCCCAACTTATACCTCCTCAGAGAAACCTGATTTTGAAGGATTCACCAAGGTAAACAATCGAAAAAAGAATCACAAAAAACCTGCATCATACCCTAAAAATCCTCCCACCAATACCTCAATGCCCTCTACTAGCAATAGCTTCGATATTTTAGCTCAACCTGCATTGCTAGACTCTAAGTCCCCCTTGCCCTCCACAGAGCCACTTAAATCACCTTCTAAATTCAATCCCACAGACTCAAGGCACGCTCAAAAGCCCTCGCAAACCAAAGAATTCACCACCCCCATTCCCAATATGGTTCTAGTCTAGAAACCTCATGGTATGGACATTGACATCTTTCAACAAGAACCCAACGCTTCTACAGACGATTTGCTGGAAAGCAATGAGCCCAAGCATATGGAAGAAGAGCCTGAAAGTATAGACATAGGAGATCTGGACATATTTAGCCTAGAGCAAGCTTGTAAGAAAAAAGAATTTGACAAAATCCCAAAAAAACAGCTCGAAAGTTTGGAAGTTATGCTTTCCAGAGCACATCAGCAAAGATCTCTAGGTATTAAACCAGGGAATCAATGGAATGGGAAAAATATTCCTAGAGACACCAAGAAACGAGGGAGAAAAACAGACCTACAAAGAACCATCTGCATTGGGGAAATGTTAGTGGAATCTGGAAGATATTCCAAGCTAGCAAAGTATTACAGTCCCCTCCCCAATACTAAATTATGAAGCTCACATCTTGGGATATAAGAGGGTTAAATAGCTCTAGGAAGTACAGAATGATCAAAAATATGATACAGCAGGAGAAACCTCACATTTTCTTCATGCAAGAGACAAAATGTAATACTACCACACTTGGCCAAACTCTCTCCAAAGCTTGGCTAGGCAGCCAAACAGTCGCAGTGGACGCCTTGGGAGCCTCAGGAGGACTAGCAATTGCATGGGATGAACGAGCTATCACGCTTACTAACATCCATGCGAGTCATCATTTCATTCAAACCACCTTCCATATTATAGGGACCAATGTACATGGTCATCTCACCAATGTCTACTTTCCCTAGGAAGCAGTGAATAAGTTAGCAATATTGAATATGTTAACTTTGCTCAACTCCATCAGAATACATCCGCTCTGGATAACAAGAGGAGACTTTAACATGATTACTAAACTGGAGGAAAAAAGTGGAGGCAAAACCAAACTGGATAGTGAAAGTACCCACTTAAATAATTTCATACAAAACAACTGGCTTATTGATATGCCATTCAATAATGGTATCTCCACATGGAATAATAGAAGAGCAGGTACCCAGCAGATTGCCTCCCGACTTGACAGATTCCTGCTTTCAGACAATGCCATCCATCTTGGAGGAGATCTTTCCGCCTCGATCTTACCTCTCTCCAGTTCAGATCATTGGCCCATCTCGCTTCAATGGCAAAGACCTGGGAACACCACTCGAAGACCCTTCCACTTTGAAGCCTTCTGGCTTATGCATCCAGACTTCCTTAATCTAGTCCATTCAGCGTGGAAAAGCTTCAGTCCCCTAGAAGGAACAAAAATGTTTCAATTCCAACAAAAACTCAAACATCTCAAAAAGAACATCAAGCAGTGGAACCAACTGACCTCTAAAAATATCTTTCAAGCTCATAATGCTTTAGCTCAGGAAATAAAAAGAATCCAGCAAACAATAATTACTGAAGGAAGAACTGAAGCCCTCTCAGACCAGGAAAAGCTCTTTCAAAATCAGATTGCAGAAAGAGAAAAGCAAGAGGAGATACTCTGGAAACAAAAATCTAGAGTCAGATGGCTAAAGGAGGGAGAGCGGAATACAAAATTTATCCACCGCACCACCATACAAAGAAGAATGCACAACAATATCACTCATATTCGAAATCGACAAGGAGAACGATTGGAAAAACATGAGGATATTGAAAAAGAGCTCCTTAGATATTTCAAGAAAGTGCATCAAGAACCATAAGTCAACCGACAACCAGCTATAGAAAAGATTATCCAAAACATCCCGAGAATTATAACAGAAGAACATAATCAACTACTCCTTCGTCCGATATCTTTACAGGAAGTCAAATCTGCAATGCAACAACTCAAGGAAGGAAAAGCACCTAATCCAAATGGTTTTACCTCAAACTTCTTTCATAACTTTTGGGATCTCATTAAAGAGGAAGTTTGGCAGGTAGTAGAAGAATCCCAGACTCTTCGCTGGATGCTTCCCTCTCCGAATGCGACTTTTATTGCTCTCATCCCCAAAGAAAAGCAATCTATAACACTGGACAAATTCAGGCATATAGCTCTCTGTAATGTTATATACAAAGTCATATCTAAAGTTATCGCTTCTCGCTTCAAGCCGCTGCTGCCCATGCTCATCTCGCCAGAACAATCGGGATATGTGGAAAGGAGACAAATCACAGATGGCATCATTCTCACCCATGAGATCATACACTCCTTGAAGCATCTCAAAAAAGCAGGTATGCTCCTCAAAATTGACCTTTCAAAAGCATTCGATAAGTTAAGTTGGACATTCATCCAAAATATGCTTATAGCCTTTGGCTTCTCTCCTCCATGGGTTAGATGGGTTATGAGTCTTATTTCCACTACTCTGTTCTCCATTCTCGTCAATGGAATTCCTTCCACCCCCTTTCATCCCTCTAGAGGCATCCATCAAGGAAATCCCCTTTCCCCCTTTCTATTTGTCCTAATGGTGGAAGGGCTAGGTCGTATTATCAAAAATGCACTTCAATCACAGCAGCTCAGAGGAATCTCCTTCCCCAATAACCCTGCTTTCACTCACCAACAGTTTGTGGACGATAATATGTTGTTTGGCCACCCCTCGGTTCAAGATGCCCTTAAATTCAAATCCCTTTTGAACAAGTTCTCTGAAGCATTTGGAGCTAGCATTAATAATGACAAATTGCAAATCTTCTTCTTTCATACACCCTCCATCACTCAATCATCTATAGTCTGTATTCTTGGTTTCTCGATCGCCTCTCTCCCTTCTAAATATCTGGGTGCCCCCATGACTAATTCTGCATTAAAACACTCCTCCTGGCAAGTGCTCCTAGATAAATTTGAAGCTCGCCTTCCTCCTGGACTTTCAGAGCCCTAAATATGGCTAGTCGTCTAGTGTTAGTCAAAGTTGTCCTACAATCCATGCCTCTTTATCTTTTCTCTGTTTTGGCAGCACCAAAATGGGTGCTTAAGAAAATCAAAAATCTATAGCAAAATTTTTTATGGGGATCCTCGAGACAAAATAGAAAATGGGCACTGGTCAAATAGGCAACAGTGTGCCTTCCAAAAAAGGTTGGGGGTACTGACCTCCGAGACCCTCAACATAGCAATGCAGTTATGGGAGCTAGATTATGGTGGAAATGGCTCTCTGCTCCGCATACACCTTGGGCCATCCTCTAGACTGCCAAACACGCAAACAACCGACTGCCAGATGAGGTAAATTCGACTCACAGAAAAGGAAAAAGGATCCTTAATCTGGAATGCGGCCAATCAGCACAAAACTATAATCCAACATCACAGTTTCTGGGAAATAAGGGATGGCAACAATGCACGCTTTTGGGGTGACTCCTGGCAGCAAAGACCCAAGTTAAGCAACCTGATCAGACCTCACCAAACAAAGGATTGGGAAGAGCTTCAGATGGATAAAGTCAGCCAGTATTGGATGCCTACCCTCAATCAGGGACACAGACAATGGATAAGCGCAACCCACTCCCTCAGGCAAGGAATAGAGTCTATACATAAGGAATTGGACACAGAGCTTACCAATCGGAAAATTCGTTTTTCTGACAAAAAGGATATAATACGTTGGGGGTATAATTCACGTGGTACCTTTACCACTCAAAAGGCATACAAACTACTAATTGGAAATCAAACAGTCAAGGATCCTCTTTGGGATAAAGTATGGGCACCCAATATTTGGCCCAAAATCTCTACTTTCCTCTGGTTGTTATGTCAAAAAAGAATACTCACTTGGGACAACCTACAGAAAAAAAGCTTCCACTATGCCCAAACTGTAAACAACAGGAAGAGACCATCCAGCGTCTCATGAACACATGCAATTTAGCAACTAGACTCTGGGAAAAAGCAAGCTTTAGATGTCAAAAGGAAGACAGTTAAAGAGGACATTACCAACACCATCTGTAACTGGGCAACCACTCTGTACAAGAGCAAACTAGTAAACTCTTTGTGGAAAATCATCCCAGGTCTTCTCATTTGGTCTATATAGAAAGAAAGGAATCGCCGCATCTTCAAAGATCAATGTACACCAATAGAGGTCCTATGGAGCAACTTTTGCAATAATCTTCAGGAAACCTTAATGCTCCAAACTTGGAATGAAAAGGACTTTCCTACCCTTCCACAGGAGCAAAATATATGGACAAACTGGAATCTTCGGATTAACCAGGTACAGGTGAAACATAGTAAATCCTCTTTTCATCACAATACTCCCAGTAAATGGATCCCTCCGCCACATAAGATGATTCAATTAAACTTTGATGGGGCCTCCAAAGGCAACCCAGGTAGGGCAGGATATGGAGGAGTATTCAGGGATCACAAAGGCAAACCTCTATTAATTTTCCTGGGCTCAATTGGATGGGATACAAACAATTCTGCTGAGCTAGAGGGGGTGTGGCAAGGGGTTCTTCTAGCTCAACATCATAGCTTCTTTCCCTTAGTAATAGAAGGTGACTCTCAGATCTTATCAATATGGCTAAACAGATTCTTCAGGGGCCCCCTGCACACAAAGTGGTCAGCAGTTGGAGATTGGCAGAACGTTTAGAGCTCATTGAACAATGCCTCACAACTAACAGAGCAATCACTCTCAAACATATCAGAAGAGAAGGCAACAAAGTGGCTGATCTCTTGGCAAATTTGGGGGTGGGCAATTATCGAACTCTACACACAGGTTTCGTTCAATATAATTACCAATGCTTCCCAGCTACAGGAATATAATGAACTAGTACAAAACGATGCGGCACCCCCGAATGCGGGTGACTAAACTGAATTTAATGGAGATTAGACATGAGGACGGCAGATAGCCAAGCCACATGGCCATCGGCGTCCTCATCCATACCAATTTATGGCGAGCCACCATCAACCTGCAAGCGCCACTAACTTGGTGCTTAGGTCGAGAAGCTTGCGGCAAGCTTAAGGCTATGGCTTCTACAAACCTGAACTCATTCACCCCTTCCCCTCTAAATTGCTCTTGTCCCCCTGATGCTGCGAAGCCGAGCTCTCGCACGACAACAGGGAGGCGTTGTTGGCTTTTCAACTGTGTTGATTTGGGGAATGGCTTCCATTTCTCCCAAACTGCTCACTATGCTCTGAATTCTTCTCAGAATACCACTGTTCCTCGCTTGAATAGCTCTATCAACTCCAGCGCAATCTCTACCTCACCCTCGACAATTAGTGCTAACATTATTGTCATCTCGGTCCACACCTTTAACAACCAACCTACCCGGAGAGACATGCTACGTCTTCACCACCGGTTGCACATCAGGAGAGGCAGCAGTCGCGGCAGAAACATTCGCTCCCCTTCGCCGCCACCTCCTGAGCCGACAACCCCTTCTTCCTCCCCTTCGTCTCCTCCGTCCAGAGATCAATTCTCTGGCAGATATCCCGCCACCTTTAGTGGAAGAGGTCAAGCCCATGCCTATGGTGCTAGAAGAATGAATGCTACAACACAAACGACCAACTCCCCTGCCCCCCCCATCTATCACACCACTCGACCCAATTCTGCTTTCACAGTACCTTGAATCGTCCTGATATCATTGCCAATGTAACAGTGGCTTTTAGCGAAGAAATTCGACCACAGGATTAGCAGGATGCTTAGACCCATAATCCAATTCCAGCGAAAGAGGATAACAGCAAGCAAAAGAAGGTAAAGGAGAAGCAAGCCATCGGCGGACGGAAACACTCGGCTAGCAAGTCTGCTTCCCCCGGTCGCAAAGATGGCCATGACAGCACTCCGCATGGTGAGGACATCTCTGGAGGCAAGCATGCAGTCGAAGGCAGTTCGGGTGGCACACTAGCAGACGGGGGCATCCCTGGTGGCACCTCTGTAGCGGTGGAGGACTGGGATGAGTACAGATGTTTCATTGTGGAAGAGCCTCCACCAAGCGACACCTAGCGGATCCATGCAGCCAGCTGTTCAAGACGCCAGGTTTCGATGATTCATGGGGCTTTGTTTTGAAAGATTTTTCAAAGTATGTGGTTAATTTTGGTAAAATTTCTTAGATGTTTATGTTGGTTTTGAACTGAGACCCCTGCATAGGGCATCTTTTTTAATGGGTTCACTCGGACTGGTTTCCCCTCGATGGGCAGTCCTGTTTCAGTTTTCACTGACTAATCATGACATAACTCTGTTCACCACCACAAAGGCCGGGGCATCGTTGTATTTTTACTGTTTTTATTAATAGAATTAGCATTACTTAGAAAAAAAAATATTTGCCAACAATGAATTACCTCATGTACTTTATGTAATGGGCATGGAAGAGAGTGGAAGGATGAAACTGTCATTAATTTTTATAGCAAAGAAGTTCAGAAACCTTTTGGATTGACAAAACTACTTAATACTAAAGAATATACAAGTCTATATGCCACCATGAATGCAACAGCCAACCTCACAAGAAATGAGGCCATATGGAAAATAGAAAAGATCTTGAAGATTCAAGATCGTTGGATCAGTTACAAAGTTGCAAAATATCCTGGTAGCTAACTCTGAGCCAGTGTAAATCAGATTAATGTCCTGATAAGGAGCAGGAGCAGTTTGCAGGAGCAGTTTGACTTTGAACACTTTGGAAATGATATTATTAATTAAGATTCAGTTACATCTTTAACTTTATCATTGTTCTAAATTAGGATACCAAACGAAATCTGGAGTTTAAACAAGCAGAGGCCAGTTCTGTTTTGTTTTAAGAAAGGTGAGCAACTTGGTCGTCATAGAGTATCACTATAGGAAAAGAAAATGCATAAAGATTTTGTAATTTCTAGGAAGTCATACGACTATGATAAAGCTCAATTTTTTTTAACATAACCTCATATGGAAAGACCTCTTAGCTTTTTACTTCTAAATTTCTTCACTTACCAACGGTATCATAAATGACATCATACTTCTCAGGCAGTTCTTCAAAATTTTGCTTAGTGTAATCAATGGCAATATCAGTTCCCAAGCTCTTCAAAAATTCCAGTTTCCCAGTGCTTGAAGTTGCAGCTATGGTTGATGCACCAAAGACTTTTCTTGCTAACTGCTCCATAAAATCCAAAAAGCATAAGAAAATATTTATAGGGGCATGTATCCAATGCAGTCTAACATAGTCTTTGGGAGAAACTTTGCAGTCTAACTTACTTTCTTATTAAACATTATCTCCGATCCAAAACCTAAGAATAAAAATGGAAGAAAATTTGCACACCTGTATGACAAGACTGCCTACTCCACCTGCACCTCCTAACACAAGAATGGATTTTCCAGGACCAAAACCTGTTCTTTCAAGGCCTTCATATGCAGTTTCAATTGCAAGAGGAAGACTTGCTGCCTGAGCAAAATCTAGGTTTTTCGGCTTTAAAGCTATCAACTTCTCTTCCACAGCTGTGTATTCACCAAGTGAACCATATTGCTTGGGGTTATCAAGAGCTTTTTCATGTATGTCTCCATACACTTCATCACCTTCTTTGAACCCTTCCACTTTGCTACCTACTTTTATCACTATGCCAGCAACGTCATAGCCTGGGACTGTCTGCTCAACCAAAGAGGAGCACTTTCAGACAACTTACAAAAGAATGGAACATTAACTGTGTCAAATGTGTGTTTACAAACTAGAGTTTACATGAATTCTTGACTAAATTTGTAATTTATCTTCAAAGAAGAAATATCTTTGTATTACATATATGAGGAATATGCATGTTTCAGTCGTACTCAAGGCTCAAAGCCATTACAAGGATATACTCATTATCAGCTTAACATGTCTCATGCGGAAATTGAACATGGTTGGAGAGGATAACAACATTTCTGCTAACCATCCGAGATACATCAAATTGACAACTAAATTTGTGATTTATGCTATAATGTGACATAAATATAACTTCAAATGTGTCAAAATATTGAATGTTGGCTTTCTACAAACTGGACAGCATGTGTTGTGATGTTGAAATTGGGATTCCATTTGATAAGCCATATCAAAGCAAAACCTTATAAACTGAGGACTATTTGAAATTTTTGCCAATGCAGTTTTTTAGCTTCAAAATACATCTTATATTACATTGCTGTCATAGAATAGAGTGCATCAAAGTGTGCATATCAATGATCTAGGCTGCCATTATACAGAGTTCCCTTCCTTACATAGGCAAGGAGAATCAGCATATACCCTTGGCCCCCCATCTCAAGAAAGTCTGCATCCCTGCGGAAAATGGTAATTCTGGCTGAAACATGAGCTGCCAAGCCTGCTCTGAATGCTGTAAACCCCAAAGGAGAAGCACCCATACTGAGTATTCCTCAACATTTCCTTTTCTATTAAAAATCCAATCCCTGTCAACCTTATGGTCTTCCAAAATATTTGCCGAATCGATAGATAATCAAAAAAAAATATCATTATATTAGAAGAATTTTGTAATGCAATGAACAAGATGATACTTCTTTTAATTCATGGTTGCATAGACCACCTTCCCCCCACCCTTAAATTGTTTTGCATGTAGCCAACTAAAATACAGATGAAATAATTATGAAACTATGAAATAGCAATAAAACAAAATTACAGCAAAAATTAAGTAGTACCAACTAAAACATGGAATAGGATACAGGAAAAATGTAATTGGGATTGCCATGTATGAGTAACATAATTTGAATATACATACAACATAATACTAAAATAATTCTATATTAATTTTAATAATTGAATAATATAATAAGCATTTGCTAGCTTAAATTATGAAAATGTATTGTCAAGCCAACCACATCGAAAACAGTAATTAAAGAGTATAACTTTTAACCAAAGAGTATCTATTACTGGATGCTGCTCGAAAGTTACACAGAGTCCAGACCATTCACGAGAACAGAAAGGTACTTCCTTTATCTTACATTCTACACAACACCAGCAGCTCAAGTCCTTCGGCAGGAGCCCATATTCATGTCATTGATATTAACACAGAAGCTATTCAGTAGATTCAAGCAAATAGCAACGTGTGACTAACAATAAGTACTTGCTTTGTTAATCCTGGAGAGATAAGAAGCACTGCAGAAATTGAACAGAGGAAACAAAGAATGCATAGTAAACACTCAGGAATATTGGGACAAAATATTGTCTACCCTTTTCATCTATCTCAATTGCTTCCTTGCAAATAATGCAATCCTAAGATTTGCTTTATACAATTCTACTTGTTCCAAAAGGCAAGGTGAATGACAACTGTATATTCGTTTTGCAAAGACTAGAACAAATCGACTACAATGGAAACAAACAATGTTTGAAAATGAGCTTATCACATATCCCTGCAATCTCCCACTAGGTAATCATTCCAAAAACAGTTGGATTCCCACCTTTCCCCTACACAGTGAATTTTCTCCCATCCACTTAGTTAAAGCATCTGCAGAATTATCATGTGTCTTAATGAGAAGAATTAGTTCACCAAACCCAACCACCTCTCTAATATAGTGGAATTGTACTCTAATATGCTTTGTCTGTGCATAGAATTTGGGATTCTTTGCCAAAGCAATTGCACTCTGACTGTCACAACAAATAGGAACAACCAAACCGCTTCCTTCGATGCCTCAGAAGCTGCAATATCTTTGCCCTTGATCAAATCCAATATCTTTGCATAACTGTTACAACCAAACTGCTTCCTTCAATGCTTCAGAAGCTGCAATGTTCTCTGCTTCAAGACTAGATTGGGCAGCCACTTGTTTTTTCTTACTCCTCCAGAGTCCAAACATCATAAATACATAAGCACTAGAGGACTTTCCATTGTCGACAGCTCCTACCCAATCAATACCAACAAACCCGTGTAGCCAAGGCTTTTTGCTTCATCTCCTCGATGGAAAATAGCACAGTCACTAGTGCCCAAAGGTACCTAAAAATCCTCTTGATAGCCGCCCAATATTTGGTCCTTGGATTTTCCATGTACTTATTTACAACTCCTATTACACATACAATGTTTTATCTTGTACACATCATTGCATGCATAAGGCTACCAACTGCACTATAACACGGCACCTTTGGCATCTCCTTCTCTTCATGTTTCTCTTAGAACTCATGTCAATAGACAAACATACCTATACTCAAGATGGAGTGTCCGTTCACACCTCTCCTTTCTGGAAAGCTCAAGTATGTATTTCACAAAGCAAATATTTTCTTCGGTTGATGGAAAACTTCTTGCTTTCAGAGTCCCTCTTCACCTCAATTCCTTAGCAATAGTGCACCTCACCTAAGTCATTCATGTCAAACTTTCATAGCAATTAAGACTTTGTCTTCTTGAATAGTTTCTTACCATCACTCATCAACATATAAGACTAGAATAATGAAGTGATTAACTTCGTCCTTGAAGTAAATGCAATGATCCACTTCACTCCTTATGAAACTTTGTCTCATGAAATGTTTGTCAAAATTATCATTGTCTTGGGAACTATGTCAATCCATATAGTGACCTCTTAAACCAACACACCATATCTTCTCTTTGTTTACCGCAAATCCTTCTAGTTGTTTCATGAATATTTTTTCTTTGATCTCACCATGACAAAATGGTCTCTTCATGTCCATTTTTTCCACTTCCAAATCATGAGTCACCACTAGTGCCAACAACCACCAATAGAGGCCATTTTGGCCACTAAATAAAAAGTCTCATCATAATCAACACCCTCAACTTGAAAGTATGCCTTTTCCACAAAAGGAGCTTTCGATGGCTCCACAAAACCACTTGCCTTATGCTTCTTCTTAAACACCCATTTGCATCCAACCACCTTACCATAGGCAACTCCTACAAATGACATGCTTGGTTCTAACTTCTATCCAAGACCTCATTTCCTCCTCCATGGCTGGTCTTCGATGAGAAGCCTCATCTCCTCTATGAGTGTGTTTGGCATTTCTTGGTTCACACCAATGGAAGATAAAGAAAAATAACTAAAATCAAACAACTCATAGCTATACCTATCACACATTCTAAGGCTCCTTCTTAGTTCTTGATCTGAAAAATCATACCCATGCTACACATTTTTACTTGGCACTAAGGGTAAATTTTCCTCTTATGGAATGAAAGAGGAAATTGATTTGCACCTCCTACCTTTGGAATATCCACATCAGGAACTTTTGATGCTTGTTCATCTCAATCCTTAGCTCTAGATTGAATACTATGCTCATCTTGACATGCTATGTCTTTTTTATTAAAATGGATTCTTTATGTTGATCTCCATAAGATTTATCTTCCTTGAAGGTCACCTCCCAACAATGGGTATGAAAATTCTCAAATAGAATCCACTACTTGTATCCCTTGACTCCATCTAAATACCCAATAAAGATGCACTTGACCAATTTCTTATCAAGTTTCTTCATATTCACCCTAGGCACATGCATGCATGCTTCATGCCCAAAAACACTAACATGTGTAACAAATGGCTTCTTTCCACTCCAAGTCTCCTCTGATGGCTTGTTGACCTCTTAAGCAAACTTCAATACAAAAATATTTTCTTAAGCCAACATCCACTCTCATGCTTCATGCCTTCTCCATCAAGTTCCAATTCATCCTCTCAACAACACTATTTTTCCGTAGAGTATGTCAAGTAATATTTTTCTTTGTAATTCGTCGATATTTGTGAAACACCTCGAACTCCTTGGCATGATACCCACCGCTATTGTTACTCTTGAAATCCTTCACCATGTTCCCACTTCACCTTTAAACCAGGGCAACAAAGGTGTTGAAAGCTTCAGAAGCATCAATTTTCCTCCTCATTAAGTAAACTTATTACTTCCTTGAGAAGTCAAGAATGGTGATGAAGTAGTGAGCTCCACCAATGGAAGTGACATCCATAGGCCCACAAATATTTGCATGCACCATCTCAAGCACCTCTTGATCTTTGTACTCAATGAAAAATGAAACCTTTTCTATTTATGAACCACATAAGCCTCACAAAACTCAACAATAATTATCCATTCACTTATGTGGAAAATATTCATTTTGCATAACTATCATACCAATCTACAACTTCTTTTTGGGAAGTGTTTAGTTCTCAAAATCTATTGTAGGAGGAAAATTCCTAACCTCAATCAAGAGAGCCTAGAGGTGCAATAGGAAAACCATCCACTATCACCTCGGTATCCTTGCCCCACATTTCAGACTAAGGAAATTAAGCTACCCTAGGTTAAGGGGGATGTTTGTAAGTCTATATAACCCAACCGGTTGTAGCAATGGGGAGTTAATTAGACTAGATTGACTAAGATAACTAACAACTTTCATTCATTCTCCATGATTAAAGATAAGTTAAATATGTAAGTGTTTCTAGTTTGAACAAACTTTTAATGGTATGAAAAATGAGATAAGTGTTCTTGTGTTGTAAAGTGTGATTATGCTTGGAAAATAAAGGAGAGACGTACTTGCTTAAATTCAACATCAACCATGCAATTATGAAATGCTAAGGGTGTTACCCATTTATCATGTGCATTATATAATCATCAAGCATTGAAGTTTTGACTATGAACCAACGAGAGTTGTTTCCATTTAGGCAACCACCTCAAAAACACACTCATATGGGTGTAACTTCTTGTTTTCTTGATGAGGATCTTACTCATCACCTTGGACCTGTTTCTCTATCTCATCAATTGCATACATGTGATCATCATATTCACGTATGAAGTGGTATATCAGTTCATGTGCCCTATACTCTCCATCTTACATGTGCTAGATGATGCCTCATGTTGCTTCAGTCTGCAGTTGGTATGGGTTTTTCATTGCGTAGTTTCTTTACTTAGAAGTGATGCTAAGGTTTAACATGTTTGTGAAGTGTTAGCATTAGATGGATATTTGTCACTTAAAACTCAGTAAAGATGTTTCCTACTACTACATCTAACCATGACGAAACATAATTACTTTTGGATATGTGTGCCTTAATCTAGGCCACTAGATAATATCGAGAAATCAAGGGGGAAGCAGAGTTACATTTCCCCATACTCGACATTTTTCATAAAATTCTATTACATTTCCATCTCATCCATAAAATATCAATATCCCCTAACTCATGCTTAATTTATCAAATGTCATCAAAAGGGTCAAGAAGAAAGAAAGAAAAAAGATGCAAACCTAATTAAATCAAGTCAAAATAAAAGGCTAAAGAGGTGCAAACAAAAATTATCATAAGATTAATTCTCTAATTTCTGGAAACAAAAATTTAATTAAATCTTCATGTAAGATAGATTAGCATAATGTTCTTTAAACATTTCTGCAATATATATGCTTGTTTCCATTGTTGATCAACATTCTTTGATCAAATTGAAGTTTAAACTTTTATCTTTTAAATGTGCCATATGATCTTTATGAAGACCCAGATAGTTTAAAAGTTTAAAATTAGTTTGAGATGCAATGCTTCCTTACATAAGGCTAATCATGATGGTTTCTCCTTCAAAAAATTAAAGGGTTACTAGGAAAGAAATACATTAGACATTTTTATACTTTCATTTAATAGCTCTATGTCTTAGCTACACCTAGCACTTTAGGGAATCTAAACAGAGGTCATTCCCCTAAGATATTGTCAATTTTCATTCTACCTTCCTAAATTTATCCATTGTATCTTTTCTCCATTTTTATCATCTTACCATTACCCTTTTACATTTATCATTCATTATTTTACCTTTTTCACTTACCATTTACCATTATCCATTTTCTATTATTTTTCGTTTTCCATTATTTTTATCTACTCACATATTATTCTGGAATTTTCCATGCTTCCATACTTAGC
Source organism: Pinus taeda (assembly GCA_000404065.3). NCBI lineage: Eukaryota > Viridiplantae > Streptophyta > Pinopsida > Pinales > Pinaceae > Pinus > Pinus taeda. The sequence continues at coordinate 229,086 of APFE030272011.1, forward strand.
ATTCCCACCTCCATTTTCCTCTCTGTTTTCTTTTTTACCATTTCTATAATTGTCCATTTTCATTTCCAACTAGTTTTTATATTTTTACATTTCTATTCTCCATATTTTTTAAGAAAGTTTTTTTCTTTGGCATATTATTTCATTTTCCATAATTTAGAAATATTTACATTCTATTTTTATTTTTATCCCCACATCTAATATCTTCATAGCTCCTCTACACTATCGACATGATGTTATAACACTCATTTATTTTTGAGCTTCAACATTCCTTTCTATGGGAGTTTTAGTACATATCCACATAATGTTATTACATTCAATTTATTTTTGAGGCATTATCTGTGATGATTTGAACAACATTAGCCACCCCCACCTCCTCAACAACCTGATCCAATAGCTGAAACAGCAAGTGGCCATCTTTTACCTTATCAGATGCATCAACTGATTTTAAAAACATGGTTCCCTATGGGCAAAAGACAAGAAAGTTTATGATGGTACGGTTTCTTTGATCAGTCCATCCATCTGACATGATGGTACACCCTGTTCTCACCCATGAGTTCTTGAATTCTTGCAAATACTCATTAATGGATTGAATTTCTTTCTGCAAACGAAACCCCCTTAGCTCATGCATAGTAGGGCCTTTGAAACCTTTTCCAGCAGCATGTATGGCATCAAACATAGGCTCATAATATGGTGAACGAGCAACATTAAAGGGGATATCAACATCATACCACCATCTAGCTATGTACTCACAAGCAGTCTCCCTCAATTCTTTCTTCCAATGGTCATCTAAAGTGGGCTGCATTTGAGTTTTACTAACTTCAGGACCATGTGCATCTGATGGAGATAGGGAGTGAAATAACTTTTGATAGTCACATCACCCTTTTTCATTCTACCCTTTCCCTTATTTTGAACAGAACCAAAAGAGGGAGGAACATATCGGAAAGGGTTGGATGCATCAGTTTAAGGGATAGAGGAAGAACCCTCAAAATCATAATGGGGTTGGCAGCGATCATTTTTTGTATCTCCCTCTTCCTCCCAATTTCAGCCTGTATGTCTTTTTGCCTAGTCTTATCTTCTTTAAATTTCTCAATGCTGGCCAACAAATTCTTCCTAATCTCCCCAATTTCTGGTGAGGTACATGGGGTAATTTGGCCTGTAATCCCTGCCAAGTGTTGCTTCAGCCTATTAATGCCCCCAGGGCCTTCCTTAATTTTCCTATGGCAAAATTTGCATTGCATTTGACTATCAACCATTTCAACATATGCCCAAGCAGGATCTCTTGTTTTAGGTGCCATTTTTTGACTAGGAAATGAAAGCAAACAATCTGAAAATGAAAAAAAAAAACCTTGATTCAATGTTCATTTATTTGACAAAAAACACTCTCTAAGCTTTCTAGATATGCACCTAAAATTTACTAAGCAAAAACACATTTATAGAGGTGAAAAAAAATACCTCCAGGCAAGAACTGCCTCCTCAAACTTGCTCCAAGAATCAGCTCCTCAATGCTGCTCCAAATGGCTGCCCAAGAAGCTCCTCACTCCAGCTACAATGCTCCTCCAAGACTCCTCACTGCTGCTCCAAAACAAGCTCAAGAACTGCTCACTAACTCTCAAAGAAGGCTCTCACTCAAATGCATAAGATTGCTATGAGGGAATGAGAGCACTTGAGTGTGTTAAATAGGGTTTGGGAGGGGAAATAGACCCCAAAAGACATTAGCAAATTCATATAACTGTTTGGAGTCCAAACCAACCAAAAAACACTTTAAAAATCCATAAAAATTTTATTAAAACATTGTTTTACGTGTGCCTGGGCGGTTTCTTGTGACTCAGCCAAGTCATAACAGAAATGGCCGTTTCGGCCGAGTCAACCATGACTCGGCCGAACGAACCGTTCCATTGGCCGGGTCATTAGGGAGGCTGCTGGCTCGGATCAACCCGGCCATTTCGGTATCGAAACGGCCGTTTCTTAAAACAATGATCCGGGCCATGCTACATGATCAAAGACTTCCGAAGTTTCTATGGGCTGAAACTACAAACGCTGCCGTATATGTACAAAATCGATGCCCTCATAAAGCATTGGGTTCCAAGACTCCTGAAGAAAAGTTCACTGGTAAGAAACCTGATGTTTTTCATTTTAGAATTTTTGGAAGCCCTGTATATTTTCTTGTGCCGAAAGAGAAAAGCATAAATTGTGTGCATCTGGAAGAAGGGAATTTCGTGGGCTTATGGTGAATACTTAAAAGGCTATAGATTTTCTGTAGCCAATCCAAAGGGAAGTCATATTTAGTTCATGATGTCACCTTTGACGAAAAATTGGCTTGACAGGTGAACACTTTCCGACTTTGAGGAGTCTCAAGAAGCTGACACTAGGGAATCGAAAGGAAGGATGATGAATCATGCCTAAGAGAAGGAGCCCCATGGATCCAAATTGACCTCCTCCACATGAGCCCTTCCTCTTCTAGGAAGAGGCCTTCATGGCTTAGGGGGCTACTTGATGATGCTAAAGGACATGCTGCACCCCGAGAAACCTTTCGTGAAGTAAGAAACCTAATAGGTATCAGGGATACCTGACTATCATGATCACGATCATACAAAATAAGCCTTCATCATTCTCAGACGTCGTCAAGCATCAAGTATTGAAGGATGCTATGACCAAAGAATATGAGTCTATCATAAAGAATGATGTCGGGGAAGTAGTTCCCAGACCCCAGGACAAGACAATTGTTACTTCCAAATGGCTTTACAAGATAAAGCATGCAGCAGATGGAAGTACGGAAAAGTATAAGGATTGTTTTGTTGCCTGATATACGACCATCTGCTCGATCATAGACCTTGCCGCTTCACAAGGATGGAACCTACATCAAATGGATGTCAAGACTGCGTTCTTACACGGCTCGATCAAAGAAGAGGTCTACGTGGAGGAACCCAAAGGATTTGAAATTTATGATCGAAAATCTCATGTATGTAGGTTGAAGAAGGCTCTCTATGGGCTGAAGCAAGCACCCCGAGCATGGTATGAGAGGATCGACAACTACTTGATGACGCTGGGATTCACTACGAGTGAAGCCGATCTTAACCTTTACTTTAAGGTTGAAAATGACAAGCCTCTCATACTGGTGCTGAAAGTGGATGACCTCCTTCTAACAGGTGCAGACCCTCTCATTCAAAAATGTAAGAGGGAGTTGGCTTTTGAATTTGAAATGAAGGACCAAGGACTTGAAGTATGGCAGAAGCCAAGGGAAATTTTCCTATCTCAAGGAAAATATGTGGAAAAGATATTGGAAAGATTTGGTATGATGGACTGCAAGCCTGTGACTACCTCGAGGATCTTAACTTTTAGAAGTTATATGGTAGTGATGTCGGACTAGATTTGGGAAATGCCTCTGAGTTTCAAAAACTCATTCGCATTGATGTTCTTGGTGAACCTCCGTCCGAACATATGTTTTGCAGTTAGCACTGTGAGCTCATATTTGGTTGAGCCTCACTACACTGATGCCAAGAATCTTCTAAGATATCTTCATGGCACAATTACTAATGGATTGAGATACACTACCAAAAATATGAAACTGCATGATTATTCGAATGCTGATTAGGCAGGTAGTGTGGAGGATCACTGGAGCACTTTTTAGTGCTGCTTCTCTTTGGATTCTGCTTCGATATAATGGATGACCAAGAAGCAGAATTCAGTTGCCATAAGCACCATCGAGACCGGATACATATCTACGAGTATGATCTCGTATGAAGCTACCTGGTTGGGAAGCTCTTCAGTGAGTTGTTTGAACACATACCATTGTGATTCTCTGTAACAACCAGAGGTGGGATTCAATTATTGAGGAATCCAGTATTCTTCGATTGCTCCAGTAGATAGACATCATCTGGGATATAGTAAGTCGATGAGCAAGGTGGCTCCATCGCATTAAGATGATGTACAGGTCGATACACCTTGTTAAAGCCCCGAGGAAAGATCTAATCTGTGATTTTCCCAAACGACTTGGAGTCGGCAAGAAACCCTTGTACAAGAGTCCTGCACGTTGCATACATTGAGCTTTGGGAGCTCTGAGGGCTTGCGGTTCTTATTGGAACAACATACGACCACAGGGTGACTCACCCTCCCTTGGTGGTGTGCATTGGAACAAGATGATTCGCTCTCTTGTGGAACAAGATGATTCGCTCTCTTGTGGAACAGGATGATTCGCTCTCCTGTGTAGCAGGATGATTAGTTCTCCTGTGAGGTCTGGATTGATGTGTTCTCCATGGCGATTGTAGCAGGACTGATGTGTTCTCCTGTGAGGCCTGGATTGATGTGTTCTCCATGGCGGCCTGGATTGATGTGTTCTCCATGGCGATTGTAGCAGGATTGATGTGTTCTCCTGTGAGGACAGGATTGATTAGTTCTCCTGTCGAGGCATCCTACCCATGCAGTCTGGGAATCATGGGAAGTACCTCTCATCTGATCAATGAGCAGGGAAATGAAGTTAGGGACCATAGTAGTACCGATGGACGCATCGTTGTATCTACCGTACTCCCTACCTATGCTAGGATGACCTCCATTGATTTGGGATCAATGATACTGGTCTGGGACTAGTGGTAGGAGTTGTACATACTATGACGCTAACTTCGGGTCGGCTGAGACTGGTCTGGGACCAGTGGTAAATACTCCGAGACTGACTTCGTGTTAGTGCAGGACTGGTCTGGGACCAGTGAGAGTTGTACATATTATGATGCTAACTTCGGGTCGGTTGAGACTGGTCTGGGACTAGTAGTACACTCTCTGAGCCTACGATACTGGTCTGGGACCAGTGGTAGGAGTTGTACATACTATAATGCTAACTTTGGGTCGGCTGAGACTGGTCTAGGACCAGTGGTACATACTCCAAAACTGACTTCATGTCAGTGCAGGACTAGTCTAGGACCAGTGAGAGTCGTACATACTATGACGCTGACTTTGGGTCAGTTGAGACTGGTCTGGGACCAGTAGTACACTCT
>APFE030272011.1:234090-288450 GCA_000404065.3 Pinus taeda
GTCGAGAGGTGTAGGATTGATATAAAGATCATCCGATTCCAATAAGTATTCATGGAGATATGAATTTATTTTGATTATGGAATTATTATCCAGCCGATCTACAACTCATGTAGGCTCAGAAGCCCAACAATCACATCTATTCAAACACCAACATTGTGTATATAAATATAAGAGGACTTTTCCTCATTTGCACTCACTCTTCTCATCACATCTCTCTCTCTCTACTGTGCAGAAATGAGTCTCTTCTCTATTGCACAGAAATGGGTTCTCTCTCACACATGTGAAGTCGGAAGCTGTTGAACCTGAAGCTACAACTGCAGATCCAAAGACTGACCTGCATGGCTAAGAAGATCTCCTCTTTGGAACTGCGTTATAGGTTCATCTGAACCTCCTCTGAAAGCCGCAACGTTTGGTGGTGGAATGAAGTCAATCCGACAAACGGTTTGCAAGATATCGACTGCCCTAGTTTGAAGCCGGAAACTGCTAAAACTGAAGCTGCAACTGCAGAAGTAAAGATTGACCTATGTGGCCTAGAATATCTCTTCATCTGAACTGCATTGTAGGTTCATCTAAACCTCCTCTGAAAGCCGCAACTTTTGGTGGTGAAATGAAATCAATCCGACGAACGATTTGCAAGATATCGACTGTCCTAGTTTGAAGCCGAAAACTGCTGAAACTGAAGCTGCAACTGCAGAAGTAAAGATTGACCTGCGTGGCCTAGAAGATCTCCTCATCTGAACTACGTTGTGGGTTCATCTGAACCTCCTCTGGAAGCCGCAACTTTTGGTGGTGGAATGAAGTCAATCCGACGGTTGGTTTGTGAGATATTGTCTACCCTAGTTTGATAATGAAGCCGCTAATGCTGATGCTGCTGATCTAGGGTTTGCTACTGCTGAATGAATCAAATTTATTGTACTATTTCTCTTGTTGAATTATTGAAGATAAAAGAAGATTGATCAAAGGGTTTCCCCACACATTGTGGGGTTTGTCCCTGGCTAGCCGCCACATCTTGTGTCTCTTGTCTTGGCTTGTTTTCTGTCAATCATTTAATGCTCTATCTGCACTTTACTTTATGTACATGTGATTGCTAATCTGTGGAATATAATAAGAAAAAGAAGTAAACTGTTATAAGCATAGAACATACCATAACTTAACATGCTCTCAACCAGAGCAAACATCATCTCCTCCTGTGTGAAATCATCCCACAATTGATCCCATGTTGGTAGATTATATTTTCCAGTGATACCCTGGACGAAGGTAGCCCATTCTAGTGTGAAACCGTTGAGAGTTGTACACACTAGCTCACTCTCTTGAGGTGCTTCTCCAACTGCAGCAAGCTCGTCTCATACATTTTTGAATCCTGGTGAGATATGGAGTTACCCCTTCACCCTTATGCATCTTGGTGGTCCTCAACTTCTCCTTCAAGAACATCTTCTGGTTCTCGAAAGGATTCTAGAAAAGCGTAGAAATTGCATCCCACATTTATTTGGGCGTATTCTTGGCCGCTAGGTGTGATAATATTTGATCTTGAACGCCATCAAGGATCAACCGCTTTGCCTTGCCCATCTCCTTATTATAGTTCTCTAGTTTTGCGGGTCTGTAGGTACGGCTACAACTCTCTCTGCATACATCTTCAGACCATGCCATCTAGCACAAAATACATTTTGGCTTTCTAGATACAATAATTTGGGGCTCCATCTAGCCTATCCTAATCTTGGAGTCCAGTTGAGGCCATTTATGCAAAACTCACAACCAGGAAAATAAACAAGAATCTCATTTCTTGCTCGATTTCCTATTCATCTACTCAAACTCCCTCTTGGAATGCGCAGTCTTGCTTTCTGCTACTGGAAATCACAAATTTCCTCCTGCCAGTTGGATCTGGAAACCCTCAGAGAAATTCTTCTGTGTGTGTTTTTCTCTTCCTCCTGGCGTTGATTCTGTTGCTGCAAAAACAACTGCACCCAGATTTTCTCAACGAACTCTATGATCTGCTCAATGGAACTGGTTCTCAGCAATACCATTGCATGTTGGAACTGTTGCCGTCTTCTTCAAACTTTTCCTGCACCTACAACTAGAAATCGAACCCTCCTGCGCATCAATTTGAACTACCTAGTTGGCCCTTTGCGCAAATTTGAAAATTGAGTTGTAAAACTCCCTCTTAACCTGCACAAATTTCCTCATCGCTTTTGAGATACTGATATGTTTTCAACACTACTATAATACCATGTCAAATTTTCAATTTCTTTTGTAGTAGCTAGAAATTATTCTTCTAATTGATTAGTAATAAGTGCAGTTTATTTGCTATGACAAATAATGAATAGAATCATAACTGTAATTTTCACCAAAATAAAAGACGCTGCGAAAAATAATTGGAACTGAGAAAACAGAGCACACACAAAATAAAAATGACATCGTTATTTTTAGACAAATGTTCCTAGAAAAACCCAATGTGGGAAAATCAATGTAGCGGATGAGGATTTTATTATTTTTATGTAACAACGAAATTTTTTACTACAAATCTGGATGCCAAACTAGCGATCCTCAGCAAAATAATTTGGCCAAAAATTATTAGGGGAATTTTTCCCTTCTCCACAAGCAATCCCAACATAACCTGCTTTAGAAAACTGGCCCTCCAAGAACCCTTGCGCAAGCCTCTGCATAGTGCTTGCACAAACTCTCACACACACAGCCTAAATCTACCTTCGATCAAGTTGACCTGCCTGTTGCTTCCTTTGGAAGTGATTCTTCAGCCCTTTAGAAAATTATCCCGGCCTCCGGCAACTGAATCAACCTCTTGCTCAGTGAAATCGAACTGCCTCACTAAGCTGCGTACGCAGTCCCTGTGCAGCCTCTAATGGAATAACTCAGCCTCTTGTTGAGCTGAAAATTCCTCCATAATTCACTTCTGCTACACCCTCTTTGTCTTTGCATCCCTTCTGGCTCTAACTTCTCTCCCTTGCCCGATCTTTGCAACCAAATAACTCGATCTGCCAAGAAACTCGGCCTCTCAAGTATATTCTCCACCTACCCATCGAGTTGCTCTTATAATCTCTCGTTGGTGAACCAACGACCATGATTAGATCCCCATCAACTACTAAGATCATCTCCAACTCAATCCGTCTGAGTTTGTGGAGAATTCTCTCATTTCTCAATTAAGTACTATTAATTAATCACTTTTCCTAAGTTAGACTTAGGAAATATTTAATTATTAATCAATTGACAATTGACTTAATTGAGTTGTCTCTAAGTATTTTCTCCTGACACCATTTCTGGGTTTTGGGGATCATGTGTTCTTTAGCCTCTCTAACCAAAGTCAAGACTAGAACACCTGTCTAATGCTACAAAAACTAACAGATCACCACTACAATACCAATGGATCCTCTAAACCATGTGTCTAAGTAGTGTTGATTTTTGTAACTATGGTCGGTCTTCATAATATATGTTTGAATCATTATGAATTTGTAAAGCATATTTTTTATGATAAGAGTTGAAAGAAAATTTTGGCTCAAAAAGTGATGTCGGCCTCCTAGTCAATTCGGCCTTCTTGAATGCTCTAGTTGGCTCCATGAGATAAAGTCGGCCTCCTAAAATGCTCAGGTCAATGTTCCACCACGACTCTGGGACGGGCACCAAGGTGCGGGAAGATGCATAAGGGGGACGTGTGGGAGCAAGGTTACTTGGGAGTGAGAGCGAAAACAGGGAGCGGGAGCAGAAGTGGGAGTGGGAGCGACATTTTCAGAAGTTCTTGGTTTGGGAGCGATTCCGGGAGCGTTTTTTTATATAATATATATTTTTTTATATTTTGACACATATATGTCAACAAAAGCATGTAGAATGATGAATTGGATATAAAAAGCAAGAAAAACATAGATTGAACCATATAACAACACTCATCTAGAAGTTATAATCTTCATCAACCACATCCACAAGTTAGTAACATACAACATATCGAGTCTCATGATTCATCAATCTTAGAGTTTCAAGCTTTCAAAATTCAATATATAACATATATCATAATTGATCAACAAAGTTGTACTTGTAAGCTAAGTGTAACCATTACAACAAAGAATATCTAACATGAAATGAAACAATTTTCAACTTTCACGAAGCATCATATTCATAATTCATTACCAATGAGTTATAATTGCCAACTTCAAACTTTAAATTTAAATTATCATATATTGTTTACAAAAAATATCATAATAAATATGAAAGAGTCAATAGTTATTAAAACTACTAGAAACTAGAAAAAACAAGTAAACCTATCATCTACAGCTCCCACTTGCCACCACGAGAAATATCTAATTTCTGAGCAGGTTGTGGTGGTCTTCTAAGAGTCTCCTCCGGCACAGTCGCACGACCAGAACCAGAAGGCACATGCCCTCCACGTGAGGATGTACATGGAGGAGGAGGCGGCGGCAACAAAGAAACAAGACTTGGAACTCGAGCACTGGCACTGCTACTGGATGGTGGAGGTGGCATGGTTGTTGTTGCTTCATCTTCATCTCTTATAAGTTTTGCTTCCAGTTCTTCAAGATGTATAGTGCCATCCTCCAAATTATCGTCCTCTAGGTGGTCTTCCCAAATTTTATATGTTGGATCCTCATAAGCCCAATCACAATAATGACTCAACAACCTCAAGTTGTAGTTCACATAAACCAAGATTTCTGCCCGGTTTTCATTGAATCTATTTCTTCTCACATTATGTATGAAGTTGTAGGTGCTCCAACACCTCTCTGCAGAAGAAGTATTTACGACCTGTGAGAGAACTTTTTTTGCCAATTTTGGCAAAAGTCCCATGCCGCCATATGCTTCCCATCATGTGAGAGCATCAAATATGTCTCTATCTTCCATTGCATGCAAAGAACCAAACAAACCAATGCAACTGAAGTATCTTCCTATTCAAGACGCAAATTAGCACATTCCTCCCTGTCAAGTACCAACTTGTCTAATGCTTGCATATATCCTATAGATACCTCTAGATCTGTATGGGGTTTGACCCTAACCCCACCCCCAGGTGCAGGTTGGCCCAACCAAGATGGAGAGTAGTATTTTGGCATAAGGATATATACCAAGGCATGTAGTGGAACATTAAATTTATTCCACCGTGTACACACACAATTGTGAATCAGTGTATACAAGTTGGGATCATCTTTCTGAACAATATTTTTTATTTGCCCCAACAAGGTATCCATCTGCTCATACACCTCCCCAGTCACTGGTTTATTTGAATCTGTAAAATGAATCATGTTATAAATGGGCTTGGTGAATTCCAATACTTGCCTCACGCGTGCCCAAAACAGACCACCATGAGCGATCTCCTCCACCCGTTCAAAACCTTGCTCGTCAGCTGCATTTGTAGCCCTTTACTTTAATACCTGCCAATGTAGATTGTTGATTTGGGGTAGCATCAGATGTGCTCTATGCTTCAAAATTTGCAGGGAGGCTTTGGCACATGTATTACAAAGAACCTAGAAAGCGTTTTGGGAAAATCCCCCTAGAGACAATTTTATTAAAATAATTAATATTTGTTAATGGGACCCTAAGTCTAAAACTTAGGAAATTAAAAATATTAATGGGTATTAATCTAATTGTGGGTGTAACTTCTAGAAGAAGGCAAGGATCAAGCTAAAATGATCTTAGCCATTGATTAGCTTTTAATCTGGGTCGTTGAATGTCAACGAGAAGATTGTTTAAAGGAGCTTGGGGGTCATTTGGAAAACACACCGAGAAATCAATAGATCGAATTTCTGAAGTGAGAAGTTCTCAAGAAGAAATTATGATCGAGGAGATTTCTTGCAGTTGAGGGGCAGGGATATTATCCGGAGAGAGAGAGAGAGATTTTATCAGCCAGAGAATCATCAGCAAAGAGAGGCAAAGAATGATCCAACAACTGTCACGCAGAGGCTAACGCAGGGCCATGAAGGGCCACCAAGAGGCATCGCAGAGGGTGAGAGAGAGTCCGAGATTTCGCTGTGTGGAGTTAGTTTCAGAAGCCGGGAGCTAGGGTGTGAGACCGGGAGGCTCCAATCTTGAGTGACTACGGAAAAGCCCATGGGTACTGCTATGATTTGCAAGAAATTTTATCATTTGTTTCCCTCTTGCACAAATCACCAATCCATTTGTATTATTGTTTTTTGTTCTTAATAATATCATGCATCAAAAGGTTCATTGTGTGAACCAAACACCTAGACCAAAATATGTTGGGCTATTTATCCTTGATAATTGCTCCCGCTGCCTTACAATTAGCAACATTATCAGTGATGACTTGGATGACATTGTATGGCCTACTATGTTCAATTGTTTCAAGTAATGGTTCTGCAATGTTGATGTCGTTCTTGAACTTCTCTGAGTAATCATATACTGAAAGAAAGATGGCACCACTAACAGACACAGCAAGAACACTTATCAATGGCTTGCCTTTTACATTTGTCCATCCATCAGATACAATGGACACCCCATGCTCAGTGCAAGAATTTGTCATTCTACTCAAACAATGTGATATTTTTTCTTTTTCATGATCAAGTCCAATGGTTCTAGCCTTGTCATACCCAGGGCTGTTGTATCCTTTAGGGGCATCATTTATGGCAAAAACCATTTAATGCCAATGAGGTGAGCGAAGAACATTTAATGGTATCCCACATGCATAGATAAACTGATAAATTTTTTAATCCACATCATTCCTACACCCTTCATTAAGGAAATCTGATATGGTTCTACGCCTTAAAGAGATGTTTCGTCCTATGCCTCCATATCCACAACCATGGGAGGATGCTGAAGGAGTTCTTTGTGCATGTTGATGTGATTGTGAGCTATGTTCAAAAAAACGCTTTGATTTTTTAGATTTGTATTGGGATTCCTCCTCTTCCCTTATGTATTTGGCTCTATCTGTTGCTAACACACTTGCACAAGTTTTGATTCCTATTGGTTTATCTTCATCCCATGGCCTTTTCCCATAGAAGTACCTTCTGGCACGGGTGTATGAACCTGTGTAAGTTTTGTTGCAATGGGAGCAATCAAATTTAGTGGTTCCACCCCCTTTCCCTCCTTCAAGCCTAGAAACATATTTCCACAATGGGGTTTGGCCTTGTTTAGTTTTCTGGGTTGAATCATATTCACTCTCTTCCTCCTCACCAAGGTACTCCTCTCCGGGGTTTTCATCAAATCCACTATAACCTACTTTTTCATCCTCTTCTTCATGATCAACCCTCCTTCTTCTACTCTACAACACCATAATAACCAAAAGAGGAACCAAGAAAAAGAAAATTCCAAGCCATATAACCATGATGTTTGAACTTTGGAGTTGAATCTAGAAAAAAAAGAGCAATGGGAATGGGAAATAGAGAATTTATTTATTTATTTATTTATTTATTTATTTAGCAATGAACATAAAAAAAAATGCTAGATTAGAGTGTAGATCTTACCTCTTTGGCCTTCAATCCCAAGCTCCAATCTCCCCTTACAAGCTCCTCAAGCTCCTCTCTCCAAGCTCCAAACTCTCTCCTTTTCCTCTTGCTCTCAATGGATGAAGTGAATAATGGTAGGGTAGGGGTCTATTTATCTTTTTCACCGTCCCCTTTCCCTCCCTTTCCTCTCTCCTCCCTGCTGTCGGCCGTCACCCTCCCTCTCGGTCGTGCAGCCTTTTTCTTCGGCACTGGCGGATAGGAGCGTTTTCTCATGGGGGGAGCAGTTAGGAGCGATCACTCCCCAACTGCTCCCTCCTCTGAAAAAATGCTCTGAGAGCATACAAGAGTGGTCAAGGAGCAAATGCTCCCGACCGCTCCCCTAAAACCTCCCGAGAAACTAGGGAGTGTTTTTTTTGGTCGGGAGTGATTTCGAGAGCGTGCTCCCGACTAGCTCTCCAATAGCTCCCACCCGGAGCGCGAATTGGGAGCGGGACTTGGGGGGGGGTGCTCCTCTGCAACCCTGTGTGGGAGTGCCCTCAAATTTTAGGGAAATTTAGGGGGGACAAGGAGATGTCAAAGTATATTATATATATATATATATTATATAAAATTCAAATTCATATTTAATACTAAAAGAATAAATATATTGATGCATACATAACTGAATTAAATAATGAAATACATTGATCCATATTCATCATTCATCATTCTAAAATCTACATTGATTTAAAAATTAAATTTATCATTTATCTTTCTAGAGTGTAAATTGATTTAAAATTTAAATTCATCAATAATCATTCTAGAATCTAATTAGTACTAAGCCAAATAGACTATAGTAGATACCAATGTTATCGAAACTGAATTGGTGATCGAACTAGAAAACCCTTTGAATTGAGAACAAGTTGGAATCAGACCGGAACCAATAAAAGAACTAGACCAAAAAATAGATCGACAAAAAACTGCTAAAATATTCAAATTTTAAAGAAAAACATATATATTCATGCGCATCCATATGAATCTAAACCATTTGTACACAAATAAGCACAAGTTTTCATTTATATATTGTTAGATTTTGTAGCATCGGATGTGTTCTAGTCTTGAAATTTTATGGAGAGGCTAGAATACATGACATCAACAAAACCCACAAATCATTTATAGAAATTCCTCCTAGAAATGACTTAATTAGATTATTAACCAATTTTTAAATATCTTCTAAGTCTAAACTTAGGGAATATGGTAAATTAATTAGTATTAATTAAGTCAAGGAGAGAATCATCTAGAAACTCACACGGATCAATCTAGAGATGATCCTAGCCATTGATTATGTTTTAATCTTGTCTGTTGGTTCTTCAACAGACGATTATAAGAGGAGGTTGATGTGGTGATGGAGAGATCACTTGAGTCACTTGATCAGTTCGATTTCTTAGCAGATCAATTTCCAGAGTAGCAGCAGTTAGTTGTCAAAGAGATCTAGAGATCAAAGCAATGATTGAGGGGTAGACAGTAAGGTTGGAGGTGGCATTCTAGATCCAGCGAGTGCATTTGAAAAGAGGTTGATGCTAGTGCAGAGCAGCAGCCTCTAGAGGCAAGATCGATTTGCTGAGAAGGAGAGATGTTTTCAGTTCCAGAGGCTAGGAAGGAGTCCCAGAGTGCCAAAGAAGCATCTTTCCAGCGATCAGAAGGTAGAACGACTTCATCAGAGACCAATCAGAGGCTTGACTTCTGGTAGGTTGTGCAGAGTAGTGCAAAGGCTAACGTAGAGGGCCAGAGGGCCAAATTTTTGAAGGCAAGTCATGCTGGGAGTTTGCCTGTGGAGTGAGGAAAATTCCTCATTAGATTTTTACCAGTGTTTTTCTTTGTAGGATTGCCAGATTTTGACATCTAATTGTACTTAGAATTTCTCACTATTGCATAATAATACAACCCTTAGCTTCTGTAACAATTTTCCCAAGTTGGATTTTTCCGAGGATTTTGTCCAAAAATAATTGTGTTATTTTATGTGTGCTATAGCATTTCTCAGCTTCCAACGCATTATTTTTCCGCAGTTTATTTGTGAAGGTTGCAATGTATTTATTTCGATATTTGTCATAGTAGATAAATTGTTAATTAATTAACAATTAGGAGAAATAATATCAGTCTTTGTGATAAGGTTCCAATTTCGAATTTTCATATGGTATTAGAGCACAGTTGATCAGCTGGAGAGCTCAGAGGCGAAAATAAGGAATTTTGCTGCTCAGTGTGGGTAGCAGGTAGAAATTCCCAAGAGCAGCACAGTCTTTTGCCAGGAGGCTGAGTTGCTTGAGGAAGACCGTTTTTCTAAGAGGGGCAAAAAAATTCGATACTTCTAGATTGAATGATTCCAGTGGCAAAGGTAGTAGCTCAGATTTTTTCGTTGGGCAGTTCTCTAGCTGGACACAAAGGTTTTGTAGCAGTATGCTAGAGCGGAGGCAACGTCGGGGTGGAAGAGAGGAGCACACACACAGGGAAAATTTTCCTCAGTGAACTTCTAGTTTTGAGAAGTTCAATTTTTCCTTGCAGATCGACAATAGTTGTGAGCAGATCTTCTCACTCCAGAAGGCAGTGCGAATAGCAAAGTAGCACCGAAGCAGAAGGAAAGAGGAAGATTTCGACAATTTGTTGAGATGGCCATAGCTGGGCTTTGTGATCAGGAGAGGTTGGATGGAGCTTCAAACTCTATCTGGAAGGCAAGGATGTCCTTCCTTCTAGATGAATATGGCCTGAAACCTATATTGATGCAATTGTGGCAATTCCTCCAAATGCAAATCAGTTGAAAGAGTACTTAAAGGAGATGGTGCAGGTGAACCGGTTGATCCTAGACAGAGTCAGGGATCATATAGTCTCACATATATCTGGCAAAGATACTACTAAATAGATGTGGGATGCTCTCGCTACATTATATCCGGGTACTTCCAAGCAACAGAAGATGTACCTCGAGGAGAAGCTGAGGCTCATCTAGATGCAGAAAGGGGAAGGCATAAACCCCTTCCTCACCAGGATTCAAGAGGTCTGGGACCATTTGTCAGCTATTGGGGCAACGCCTCAACCCACAGAGCTAGCAAGATTGGCACTCAATAGTATCTCTAAGGACTGGCAAGTCTTTGTCCAAAGCATATTGGTCAAAGACAAGCTGCCAAAGTGGGACGGGATGTGGGCTGACTTGTAGCAGGAGGAATCCAGGTGAGCTCTACTAAAGAGCTCCATCAATGGTAGCAACAGGAGCGGATCGAAGACGGTGAAGGAGGAGAATATGGTCCTCACATCTAAGGGTCCCAGTCAGGGACAGGGGGAGCAAAGGAAGAAGAAGAAGGACCCGTCAAAGGTCAAATTCTTCAGGTGTGGTGTGCTCAGTCACTACAATACCTAGTGTCCTCTCAAGAAGAAGGGCAAGGAGGAGAAGCAGGACCAACAGGTAGCTTCAGCCGAGATCGATAGGATTTCTTCTAGGTTGGAGGAAAACTTCGCCATGTTTGTTGATATAACTCCAGGGATGAGGTGGGGAGATTTGGTGTTGTAGACACAAAACACTACAGTTGGGCAGGATCCTTAAGGAGTCCACCTCATGGATCATTACCTGGCTACGGGGCCCCACAACGTTCAATAACAGGATGGATTAGTAGTACTTGATGCAATCAGAGGCAAAGTGATAGTTGCAAACTAGTAGCAGTCAAATGCTAGGGAGCACACTGCAGAGTTGGCAATGGTGTCGTTGGCACAATGCAGAGTCAGAAGCAACGCAGATTCTTCAGTGACAGTGTAGATGCTAGTAGCAGTCAGAGATTCGGGAGACGAATGCATCATAATGATCACAGTTGATTCAATATTTTGGATGCTTTTCAGTTGCAGATGTTGCAGTTGCAATAGCCACAGATGAGAGGGAGTTGCAGTGTAGATGCAGTGTTGGCAGCAGTATGGCACCATCAGCAACAACACAGATGTAGCGTATATCAGCGTTGCGTAGTGGTTGGTGGGCAGTGTGGCCAGACATCAACAACGTGACAAGAGATGATAGAGAGACAGGGTGTTGTGGCAGGGAGTACATCACTAGAACACATTCCTCGTTAAGAGGGAGTATTAGTTTTTGTAGCATCACATGCGTTCTAGTCTTGAAATTTTGTGGAGAGGCTAGAATACATAAGATGTCCAAATCCCAAAAAAAAATTCTAGAAATTCCGCCTAGAAATGACTTAATTAGATTATTAACCAGTTTTTAAATATTTCCTAAAGTTTAAACTTAGGGAATATGGTTAATTAATCATTATTAATTAAGTCAAGGCGAGAATCATCTAGAAACTCACATGGATCGATCTAGAGATGATCCTAGCCATGGATTATGTTTCATCTTGTCCGTTGGTGCTCCAATAAAGGATTATAAGCGAAGGTTGATGTGGTGATGGAGAGATCACTTGAGACACTTGATCAGTTCGATTTCTTGGCAAATCAATTTCCAGAGTAGCAGCAACCCATTGCCAGAGAGAGATAGAGATCGAAGAGGTGAGTGAGGGACAGAGACAGTGAGGTTGGAGGCATTCCAGATCTAGCGAATGCATTTGTAGAGAGGCAGAAGATCCACAAAGAGGCTGATGCTGGGGCAGTGCAACAGCATCTAAAGGCAACAACGATTTGCTGAGAGGGAGAGATGCTTCAGTTCCAGAGGCCGAGAAGAAGTGCCAGAGAAGCATTTTTCCAACCAGCAGAAGGCAGAATGACTTCATCAGAGACCAGTCAGAGGCTTGACATCCAACAGGTTGTGCATAGCAACGCAGAGGCTAACGCAAAGGGCTAGAAGGCCGATTTTCTGAAGGCAAGTCGTACTGGGAGTTTTCCTGTGGGGTGAGGAAAATTCCTCACTAGATTTTTGCCAGTATTTTTCTCTGTAGGATTGCCATATTTCGGCATCCAGTTGGATGGAGCTTCAAACTACATCTGGAAGGCAAGGATGTCCTTCCTTCTAGATGAATATGGCTTGAAACCTATATTGATGCAATTGTGGCAATTCCTCAAGATGCAGATCAGTTGAAAGAGTACAGAAAGGAGATGGTGCGGGTGAACCGGTTGATCCTAGACAATGTTAGGGATCATATAGTCTCACATATAGCTAGAAAAGATACTACTAAACAGATGTGGGATGCTCTCGCTACATCATATCAGGGTACTTCTAAGCAGCGTAAGATGTACCTCAAGGAGAAGAAGAGGCTCATCCAGATGCAGAAAAGTGAAGGCATAGACCCCTTCCTCACCAGGATTCAGGAGGTCCGTGACCATTTGTCAGCGATTGGGGAAGCGCCTCAACCCACAGAGCTTGTGAGATTGGCACTCAATAGTATCTCTAAGGACTGGCAAGTCTTTGTCCAAAGCATATTGGCCAGAGACGAGTTGCCAAAGTGGGACAGGATATGGGCTGACATGCAGCAGGAGGAATCGAGGCGAGCTCTTCTAAAGAGCTCCATCAGTGGCAGCAGCAGGAGCGAATCGAAGACGGTGAAGGAGCAAGAGAATGTGGCCCTCACATCTAAGGGTCCTAGTCAAGGACAGGGGGAGCAAAGGAAGAAGAAGGACCCGTCAAAGGTCAAATTCTTCAGGTGTGGTGAGCTCAGTCACTACAATACCTAGTGTCCTCTCAGAAAGAAGGACAAGGAGGAGAAGCAAGACCAGAGGCAACTTTAGCCAAGATCAATACGATTTCTTCTAGGCTGGAGGAAAACTTCGCCATGTTTGCTAATATAACTCCAGGGGTGAGGTGGGGAGATTTGGTGAATTTGGTGTTGTAGCCCCAGAGCACTACAGTTGGGTAGGATCCTTGAGGAGTCCAGCTCATGGATCATTATCTGGCTACGGGGCCCCACAACGTTCAATAGCAGGATGGATTAGTGGCAGTTGATGCAGTCAGAGGCAAAGTGACAGTTGCAAACTAGTAGCAGTCAGATACTAGGGAGCGCAGTGTAGAGTTGGCAGTGGTGCAGTTGGCACAATGCAAAGTCAGAAACGACGCAGATTCTTCAGTGACAATGCAGATGCTAGTAGCAGTCAGAGACTCGGGAGACAAATGCATCATAATGATCACAGTTGATTCAATATTTTGGATGCTTTTCAATTGCAACAGCCACAGATGAGAGGGATTTGTAGTGTAGATGTAGTGTTGGCAGCAGTATGGCACCATCAGTGGCAACACAAATGCAGCGTACATCAGAGTTGCGCAGTGGTTGGTGCGCTGTGTGGCCAGACATCAACAGCGTGACAAGAGATGATACACATCCCTCGCTAAGAGGAAGTGTTAGTTTTGTAGCATCGGATGTGTTCTAGTTTTGAAATTTTGTGGAGAGGCTAGAATACATTAGATCTCCAAAACCCAGAAATCGTTTCTGGAAATTCTGCGTAGAAACGACTTAATTAGATTATTAACCAGTTTTTAAATATTTCCTAAAGTTTGAACTTAGGGAATATGGTTAATTAATCATTATTAATTAAGTCAAGGCGAGAATCATCTAGAAACTCACATGGATCGATCCAGAGATGATACTAGCCATCGATTATGTTTTATTTTGTCCGTTGGTGCTCCAATAAAGGATTATAAGCGGAGGTTGATGTGGTGATGGAGAGATCACTTGAGACACTTGATCAGTTCGATTTCTTGGCAGATCAATTTCCAGTGTAGCAGCAATCAATTGTTGGAGAGAGTTAGAGATCGAAGCAGTTAGTGAGGGGCAGAGGCAGTGAGGTTGGAGGCATTCCAGATCTAGCGAGTGCATGTGTAGAGAGGTAGAAGATCCACAAAGAGGCTGACGTTGGGGCAGTGCAACAGCCTCTAGAGGCAACAATGATTCGCTGAGAGGGAGAGACGCTTCAGTTCTAGAGGCCGGGAAGAATTCCTAGAGTGCCCGAGAAGCATCTTTCCAACCAGCAGAAGCCAAAACGACTTCATCAGAGACCAGTCAAAGGCTTGACGTCCAACAGGCTGTGCAGAGCAACATAGAGGCTAACGCAGAGGGCCAGAGGGCCGAATTTCTGAAGGCAAGTCATACCTAGAGTTTCCCTGTGGGGTGAGGAAAATTCCTCACTAGATTTTTCCCAGTATTTTTCTCTGTAGGATTGCCATATTTCGGCATCCAGTTGGATGGAGTTTCAAACTACATCTGGAAGGTAAGGATGTCCTACTCCTTCCTTCTAAATGAATATGGCCTGAAACCAATATTGATGCAATTGTGGCAATTCCTCAGGAAGCAGATCAGTTGAAAGAGTACAGAAAGGAGATGGTGCAAGTGAACCGGTTGATCCTACATAGAGTCAGGGATCATATAGTCTCACACATAGCTAGAAAAGATACTGCTAAACAGATGTGGGATGCTCTCGGAACCTTATATCAGGGTACTTCCAAGCAGCAGAAGTTGTACCTCCAGGAGAAGTTGAGGCTCATCCAGATGCAGAAAGGGGAAGGCATAGACCCCTTCCTCACCAGGATTAGGAGGCCAAGGACCATTTGTCAACTATTGGGGTAGCGCCTCAACCCACAGAGCTAGTGAGATTGGCACTCAATAGTATCTCTAAGGACTGGCAAGTCTTTTTCCAAAGCATATTGGTTAGAGACAAGTTGCCAGAGTGGGACAGGATGTGGGCTGACTTGCAGCAGGAGGAATCGAGGCGAGCTCTTCTAAAGAGCTCCATCAATGACAACAACAGGAGTGGATCGAAGATGATGAAGGAGGAGAAGAATGTGGCCCTCACATCTAAGGGTCCTAGTCAGGGATGGGGGGAGCAAAGGAAGAAGAAGAAGGACCCGTCAAAGATCAAATTCTTCAGGTGTGGTGAGCTCAGTCACTACAATACCTAGTGTCCTCTCAGGAAGGAGGACAAGGAGGAGAAGTAGGACCAGCAAGCAGCTTCAACCGAGATCAATAGGATTTCTTCCTGGCTGGAGGAAAACTTCGCCATGTTTGCTAATATAACTCCATGGGTGAGGTGGAGAGATTTCGTGTTGTAGCCCTAAAGCACTACAGTTGGGGAGGATCCTTGAGGAGTCCAACTCATGGATCTTACCTGGCTATGGGGCCCCACAACGTTCAATAGCAGGATGGAATAGTGGCAGTTGATGCAATCAGAGGCAAAGTGACAGTTGCAAACTAGTAGCAGTCAGATGCTGGGAAGTGCAATGTAGAGTTGGTAGTGGTGCAGTTAGCACAATGCAGAGTCAGAAACAACGCAGATTCTTCAGTGATAGTGCAGATGCTAGTAGCAGTCAGAGACTCGGGAAACAAATGCATCATAATGATCACAGTTGATTCAATATTTTGGATGCTTTTCAGTTGCAGATGTTGTAGTTGCAACAGCCACAGATGAGAGGGAGTTGCAGTGTAGATGCAGTGTTGGCAGCAGTATGGCACCATCAGCGGCATCATAGATGCAGCATACATCAGAGTTGCACAGTGGTTGGTACGTTGTGTGGCCAGACATCAGCAGCGTGACAGGAGATGATACAGAGACAGGGTGTTGTGGCAAGGAGTACAACACTAGAACACATTCCTCGCTAAGAGGGAATGTTAGTTTTTGTAGCATCGGGTGTGTTCTAGTCTTGAAATTTTGTGGAGAGGTTTGAATACATGAGATCTCCAAAACCCAGAAATCGTTTCTGGAAATTCCACCTAGAAATGACTGAATTAGATTATTAACCAGTTTTTAAATATTTCCTAAAGTTTAAACTTAAGGAATATGGTTAATTAATCATTATTAATTAAGATAAGGCGAGAATCATCTAGAAACTCACATGGATCGATCCAGAGATGATCCTAGCCATCGATTATGTTTTAAATTGTCCATTGGTGCTCCAATAAAGGATTATAAGCGGAGGTTGATGTGGTGATGGAGAGATCACTTGAGGCACTTGATCAATTCGATTTCTTGGTAGATCAATTTCCAGAGTAGCAGCAATCAATTGCCAGAGAGAGCTAGAGATCGAAGAAGTGAGTGAGGGGCAAAGACAGTGAGGTTGGAGGCATTCCAGATCTAGCGAGTGCATTTGTAGAGAGGCAGAAGATCCACAAAGAGGTTGACGCTCGGGCAATGCAGCAGCCTCTAGAGGCAACAACAATTTGCTGAGAGGGGGAGACAATTTGTTGAAGTTTATAAGTTTACTTAATTTAGAAACCCTTCATGCAGTTTTTCTGATTTATTCCTACCTACTTGTTATTTTTCTTTAACAAGTTATTTACAAAGTAAATACTGAAAATAAACACCAGTGCATGCTCAACATATTACAGATCAGAAACTAAAAGAAACAAGAACAAACACACCACATGACACCATTATTTTTGGACCAATGTCCCCGAAAAAACCCAATGTGGGAAACCGGTGCAGCTATCTGAGGGTTTTCTTACTAAGAAATATCAGAGTACCATTTGGGTGCCGAAACTGGCCTATCCAACAAAGAATTTTCTTAGCCGCTATACCTCACAGTTTGAGAGAAATCTCCTGGTTGAAACCCCAGAAAATCCTTTTGGCAACTCTTCAGCACAAAACTGCTCCTGCAACCCCAGCGTCTACCCAATCTGGATTGCGTCAGCCCCTCTTTGTCTCACGCTAGCACTGCGTCAGCCTTTCTAGGTCTATGTCAGCCCCAGGAGGCCTGCATTAGCTCTAGGAGCTTCTACGTTAGCTACGTTGGCCCCTTTGGTGCTCTGCGCAACACTTTGCTACCTCTGCGTGGCCCTAAATGAGGCCTTGTTGGCTCTGCATCACTCTCCTTGGCTACTGCGTTGCTCTCCCGGCACAATCTCTACCTTCTCTGTTTCTCTGTACTCAATGCCCCTCAGTTGCTCTCCCGATCACTGATTCTATCTCTCTTAGCAAACCCCACTCTAGAGAATAGAATGACTTATCATTCTGGTGTACACTCCAAGTGACCCTCAAGCCTCCTCTTATACTTTTCTTCTTAACATCTCAACGGCCGAGATTAAGTCCCTAATCAATGGCTAAAATTAGATCTGGCTTGATCCACGTCTTTTGGACCATTCTAACACAGATTCATATTAATACACATTAATATTTTATTTTCCCTAAGTTTTGACTTAGGGACTCCATTAAAAATACTAATTATTTTAATACCTCTTGATCTGTTTAGAATTTTCCCAAACCCTTTTTGGGTATTGGAGATCTCATGTGCCCCAACCACTCCACCAAATTTCGTGGCTAGAGCACATCCGATGCTACCTCAAATCAACACTCCTTCTTAGCGAGCACTATGCTCTAGCAATACCTCTCACCAAGTATTACTCTGATCATCCGGCATCGGTACCTGTGTTGATGCTAGGCTTTCCTACCCAGCATCCTCTGCACCGCTGCCTCCTGTACTGCCGCCCATGGTTCTACCACTGCCATTGTTGCATTTGTACGACAGCGCCCTCTGCATCCATGCTGTTGCTGGTCCTTTCTCCCAACACTACATCCGCACTACATCTCCTCTCATCAAGTTGCATCATGCTGCCCACAGTTGCTTTGCAACTCAGTTATTCAGAAGTAAGTAATTGATCTCCCAACTGACCTCCTTGTTGGGCTAGAGACACCCATTGATGCTGAAGCTCCCTCTGCCGGTGATAAGTGCTCCCTCTGTGACCCTTGCGCTACTACAACTCCCTGCATCTCGCACCGTTGCACACCTCGTTGTGCCTTCCTGCACTGGTGCAACACTCCTGTGCCTCTCGCACCGCTACAGCCTGCTAGCCTCGCACTGTCTCAGGACTTCTGCACTGTAGCTCTCTCTGTCGCTCCATCCGCATCCGTCTCTACCCACCCAACCAGTCCTGCTACTCCTCGCCGAGGCTCCAATAGCAGGGTCTAATCCAAGAGGCTGGGTACCTCAAGGATCCTGTCCCTCATCCCCTGTAGTCCACCTGACTACAGCTCGATGTCTCCCCACTTTCGCTCAAGTGGTGTGTGTGCACTCATGGCACAGTCATCGTCTGTCAAAACTTTCTTCTCTGCCCGTGTTGGCGCTACCTTAGTCTCAGAAGACTCTCCCTTATTCTTCTTCCTTAGGCACTGGGTCGCATAATGACCCATCTCCCCACAGTGGAAGCACTTGATCTTGGAGAGATCTTTCTTCTTTCGCTTCTCCTGCTTTCCCTCAAATGCTAGGGCCACATACTCCTCCTACTGAACTTTGATCCCTTTGCTGCTGCTACCTGTCTTCGACTGTTGTCTGATCTCTTCCTGGCGAAGAGCTACCCACATCTCGTCCCAAGGTAAGAGAGTCCCTCTGCCCAGGATACTCTGGATAAACACTTCCCAATCTTCTGAGACAGCATTTAGGGTTGTCCTCACAATAAGCTCCTGATCCAATGTCGCTCATATAGCAGTGAACTGGTCTCGGATCTCATTCAGTCCTCTGAGGAAGGTGTCAATCAATTGACCCTTCTTCATCTGATACGACCTCGTCTGGTTCTCGAGTAACATTCTTCTCTGCACAGAAGTATGCGGGTACAGGTTCTTGAGAGCCTCCCACATCTCAACTGTCGTTTCCTTCTCAGCTATATGTGGTACCACATGATCCTTGACCCCATCAAGGATAATGCACTTGGCCCTCGCCATCACCTCTTCGTACTTGTTATTATCATTTGGGTTGACTGGGATAACTATCGTCTTCAAGGCGAAGTTCTTGACATGATTCCTGTCAAGCACTGATAAGATTCTGGCCTTCCAGACAGCAAAGTTCGATGCTCCGTCTAGTCTATCCTGGTCCCATACCCCGTGTAGTGCCATGACGCTCCTCTACTTCCCTCTTGGAAGTTCTCGATTCGACTCCTCTGAGTCTCTACTTCCCGTTTGGAAGTTCTCTTCTGGACTTCCTCTGAGCCCTAATTTCCCTCCTGGAAATCCTTCTGCTGCTTGTCGAGATGTCCCCTACTCTGATCGTCTTGTGCAATTACACTGCTGATCCAGGTTCCTCAGCCAGAAACCCTCAGTGAAAACTCCTCTGGCCCTGCTCTGTCAGGAGTTGTTCTGACTACAGTACCTCATCAACTCCACTCTGCAATATTTCTGCAGCCTTCTAAACTCTAGCAATTGCCTCTCTGTCAACTGCGTCAGCCCCTCTTTGCCCCACGCTAGCTCTGCATCACCCCAGATGGGTCTACATCAACCCTCTGTCCTTCTGCATCGGCGACACTGGTCTTTCTCAAGCTCTGCACAGTTCCCAGCTTCCTCTGCATGGCTCTGGCTGGCTCTACATCACACTTCCTTGGCTTCTATGCTGCTAGAAACAGCTTCTGTCACCTCGGGACAACTATTTTCTACTACTATTGCTCCGCTCAGCTGATGTCTTTTAGTCCTCCTGTGATCTGCAATCACGCTCTGATACCATGTTGAAGTTTCTAAGTTTACTTAGTTTACAAACCCTTCATGCACTTTTTCTGATTTATTCCTACCTACTTGTTATTCTTCTTTAACAAGTTATTTACAAAGTAAATACTGAAAATAAACACCAATGCATGATCAACATATTACAGATCAGCAACTAAAAGAAACAAGAACAAGCACACCACATGACACCATTATTTTTGGACCAATGTCCCCGGAAAAACACAATGTGGGAAAACCGGTGTAGCTATCTGAGGGTTTTCTTATTAAGCAATATCAGAGTACCATCTAGGTGTCGAAACTGGCCTACCCAACAAATAATTTCCTTAGCAGCTATACCTCACAATTTGAGATAAATCTCCTAGCTGAAACCCCGGAAAATCCTTCTGGTAGCTCTTCAGCACAAAACTGTTCCTGCAACCCCAGCATCTGCCCAATCTAGACTGCGGCAGCCCCTCTCTGTCTCACACTAGCCCTGCATCAGCCTTTCTAGGCCTGTGTCAGCCCCAGGAGGCCCTGCGTCAGCTCTGGGAACCTCTACATCAGCTACGCTGGCCCCTCTAGTGCTCTGCGCAGCACTTGGTTGCCTCTGCGTGGCCCTGTGTGAGCCCTTGCTGGCTCTGCATCACCCTCCTTGGCTGCTGCGCTACTCTCTCGACACAATCTCTGCCTTCTCTGTTTCTCTGTACTCAATGCCCCTCAGTTGTTCTCCCGATCACTGATTCTATCTCTCTTAGCAAACCCTGCTCCAAAGAATAGAATGACTGATCATTCTGGTGTACACTCCAAGTGACCCTCAAGCCTCCTCTTATAATTTTCCTGTTGACATCTCAACGACCGAGATTAAGTCCCTAATCAACGACTAAGATTAGATCTAGCTTGATCCATGTCTTTTGGACCACTCTAACGTAGATTCATATTAATACACATTAATATTTTATTTTCCCTAAGTTTTGACTTAGGGACTCCATTAAAAATATTAATTATTTTAATATCTCCTGATCTGTTTAGAATCTGCCCAAACCCTTTCTGGGTATTGGAGATCTCAGGTGCCCTAACCTCTCCACCAAATTTCGTCGCTAGAGCACATCTTATGCTACCCCAAATCAACACGCTTCAGTTCCAGAGATCGGGAAGAAGTCCTAGAGTGCTGAAGAAGCATCTTTCCAACTAGCAGAAGGCAGAACGACTTCATCAAAGACCAGTCAGAGGCTTGACATCCAACAGGTTGTGCAAAGCAGCATAGAGGATGACGCAGAGGGCCAGAGCGCTGAATTTCTAAAGGCAAGTCATACCGGGAGTTTTCTCGTGGGGTGAGGAAAATTCTTCACTAGATTGTTGCCAGTGTTTTTCTCTGTAGGATTGCCATATTTCAGCATCCAGTTGTACTAAGAATTTCTCGTTGTTGCATAATAATAAAACCCTCAGTTGCTACAGTTGTTTTCCCAACTTGGGTTTTTCCGGGGACTTTTGTCCAAAAATAATTGTGTTATTTTATGTGTGTGTGCTAGCATTTCTCAGTTTCCAACGCATTATTTTTCCACAATTTTATTTGTGAAGGCTGCAATGTATTTATTTTGATATTTATCGTAGTAAATAAATTGTTAATTAATTAACAATTAGGAGAAATAATATCAGTCACTGCAATAGGGTTCAAGTTTGGAATTTTCATATATAGCATGTAAGGGTGCACATAACCAAAATAGCACTAAGTGCAATCCATCTCTAAACCGAAAATACATCAACAAACAGGGTCTAGATGGCATATAGCATCCAAAACAAATCATGTTACAACAAATACCTACATATCATCAAAATCATTACCTATATTTGGATCTCCATCATCAATATCGTCGTCTAAGCATTAAGAAAAAAGGGTAGACAAATCGTAGCATGTCAAGTCAAGATTTTCTTTGAGTGATTGATACATTTTTAGTAGGGTCATGATAGAGGAGTTCACCAACCAATGCCGCTAACATCAAAGTGCATAGAGGGCTTGATATTGTTTATTAAATACTAGTTCCATACGCTCGTATATAACAAAATTCAATGGAAACGTTGCAATCCCCCCAATCCTGAAATGCTGAAAAATTGTTAAGTTTACTAGATTTTGAGTGAGACCTAAAATTCTACTTTCTCCATATGAAATCCAATGAGGTTGGAACCACTCTCAAACATCCTCAGTCATTTCATGGTAATGTTAAAAATTTAAGTAAAAGGATGAAAATGAACTTTCTTTAATAATTTAACATTACCATGAATTGCATAGCAATAATAGGGTCATAGGCTTGAATATTAGGCTTCCCCAGACAAAAGTTCTTCAAACTTAAAAGGTGTGCTTATGGGCATCACCCCTCAAAAGGGGTGCTTCTGAGCATCCCCTTTTGAGGGAGTGCTCCCAAAAGCACCCATTTTGGGGAGACACGTCTCGCACACTGGGAAATGTTTACCCATGTGTCCTCCCATCCCATGTGCATGGGAAGCATGGGGTGTGCACACCCCACCCTGGGGGATGTGTCCCCGTGCAAAACTGGCTCATGTTGGCTCCAGCAAGGGCCACATCCATTTGGCCAAGGGAAAAGCTATATAAAGGGCCAATTCGCTCCTCCATCCAGGCAAGAAGTAGCTCGCATCTCCTGAGCTATATTTGCAAGGTCTGAGGAAGCGAATTTAGGTCTCCTGAGGCACAGAAAGGCTCACATCTCCTGAGGTGATTTTAGATGTTCTGAGGCAGCGAGTTTAGGTCTTCTATATATATCTTCTGAGGCAGCATATGTATATCTTTTGAGGCATGCGAAGTCATGGTCTGAGGCAGAAAAGAAAGCCTATTCTGAGGCTAGCGAAGGGATGATCTGAGGCAGCAAAGACAGAGCTCTGATGCAGTGAAATTGTCCATCTTCTGATGTTGTGAAGAAGCAAGAACAGAGCATGTTTCCATGGGCCAGATTGACTTCACTAGCAGGATGGACCTTGGACCAGGTTTGACCTTGTTGATGTCTAAGATGTGTCTATGTTGAATTGAAGAATTATCTATTGGAAAAGGTTGTTTGGTTTTTTGCATGAGGGTTTTACCAGTGTAATTCTCAGTGTTCTTTGTGTGGGTTGTCTCTTAATGGTTAATGCTATATGGTTGATGTCTTTCTGTATAATTATTGAATGATGTGATATTAATAAGAATGTGAAAATATCAAAAATAATTATCAGTTTGAAATACCTTGTAAAAATCAACAGTTAGGTCCATCCTATGTCCTCCAATCCTATACCAGTTGAAAGGACCTAAGAGTGGATTCTAAAGGACTTGGCATGGCCAACCATAACAGGCCTAGGCTACTACAATACATAACACCACATGGCCTACAAGTCTTTCACTTGCATTTTCTGAGCTACAATGGTGCTGCCCAGAAAGAAAAATTGACTATCAGTAACCCCGCTGAAATGACAGGTAACAAACCCTTTACTACTCACTAGTTTATTTTCACATACTCACCAACTATACACACAATAAAAAAAAATTTGCATTAACTACATAAAGTGACAATGCAACTTTGCAGCCAATGTTGGAACCATAATAATCTAACATAGCATAAAGTTGTTACTCTCACACATTCTTTTAAAAAACCAACAAAAACGACCTAGGATTCTCATCACTTCAAGCATAAGCTTTCATTATGAATATTCATGTAGATGCATCTGTTCTAGAAAATTCACTATGGATGAAGGTGACAAGGAAAAGTCAGGAACAAGGAAAACAATTTGAATTTTCCCTAATGTATGCCCTGTTATTGCATTCCTAGTTACTGAAGCTATTTTGGACTCAATTTTGAAGATACTTCTCGAGCCAAGAGCTTATTTAGCTGTGTCAATGCTTCCTATTTTATAAATAACGCTTTCATGCGTGATAAAATTGTAAATGTTCCCAAAGAGACCAGAGAAAGGTTAAAGCCTCACTCTCTACAAACAGCTTCTCATTCCCTATCCCTTTCCAAAACGAAAGGGTAGCTAAACATTACTATATGAAAGTCCAAAGAAGAAATAGATTATAAGATATTTAAAAGGATAGACGCAGACTACCAAAACCCATAAGTCTTATATTAAAATAATCAGTAGAAAATTGCTGATTGACTTGATCTCTTCACAAACATTTTGCAAAGAAAACACATACATCTATCACCATGTATTAACAAGTCAATGACAATTAGCGAAGCAACCTCTGCTACTATAAACAATAATTTAATCCGCTGTGAAATAAACATACCCCTCACCCAGTGAAAAGACCTGGTATGACATTTTGGCCACAGCAAGACCGATTTTATCTTCCAGGCAAGAACAATCTTGACCAGAGACTATAATGTTACAGGAATTTTCTCCCATGTCCAACATGCTGAGAAATGAATCAGACATCATAACTGCACAACGTGAGATTGTTGAAGGTTTTGCAAACTCACAGTAGCCATCTTCCCACGTCAACATCCTGCAGATGCCATGACAATATTTAATAGATATATAATTATCTTGACTCTAGCTATTGTTTTATCACATCTGGATTCTTAATAAAATATTAGCACCAGAAGCATCTTATTCTCATGTGTCAATAATATATCTTCCACATGCAAGAATCATGCAATTGATTATGTCAAATTCGATTCTCATCCTAAACCCAAGAAAGAAGAAGATAATTCCAACGTATAAGAACAGTAAACCATGTTGAACAATTACAATGCTAGGTGACCAGCGCGCACAAAATATTATGTAACAACTATTCAAGACAAACACATGAGAATTTGCAAAACATCATATCCAAAAAATATTTTCCTATTCAAATATTCATAGCCTCTTTAACCAGTGCACCATAGTTTTTTCAATTTTAATTACTTTTATGGCCACTTCGTTTTAAATTTGATTTCTTTTGTGAAACATAGATTTCAGTGTTGCAAAGCTTGAAACTGGAAATAACTTGTTTGGGTGCAAATTGATTGACTCGGGAAAATTTCAGCAGAAAAGTTGCCAACTCTAAAATTAAATGGAAATATGAACTAACAACAACAACTAATCGCAATTCCACTCAAATATGCAAAGACAATACACACATAAGATGTAAGGATTCCAATAATGCACAATGTCCACCATACATTAGCTGTCCATTATAAACTAATAATATATAAGATATCCAATGATGCACAATGGCCATCATACATTAGCTCTCAGTAGATACCAAATCAATATTCAAAACAATTGATAGTTTATACAACAAATATTTCACAGTAAACCTACTAATAATATACAGATCTCAATATCAGTACTCTACAATTTCCAATTTCAAGGTACAAGAGGAGGGTGCTAGAGTTCTACTTTGCAAATATGCTGGAAATTAAGCTGAATATCTATCTCAATTTATCTTCTTATGGTAAAGTCCTATGGGTTTCGTTACCCTGCAAGTTAGCAGGGGTACATATAAAAATTTTGCAATATTTATCATGTAATATTCCTAATGGAAAAACTAACAGTGCATACCAAAACAGTAACTTGGAACAGCAAAATAAATAAACAACACAGCCACAAATCAACACACAAATGACAGCAGCAAAATACATTGAGCCATTTTATTAATAATGTGGAACTGGGCACATAGAATGAGATGAAATGATAGAACCTGGACTTGCCAAGTGAAGAATAGTCCCCGAGAAGAGAAACATGCATTTCCAAGTAAATAATATGCTACTGGCTACCAACTGAGATGATGAGTCTCTGACCCAAGTGAAGAATAGTCCCCCAGAAGAGAAACGTGCATTTCCAAGTAAATAATATGCTACTGGCTACCAACTGAGATGATGATTTCTGCTCTGATACTACCTGGATCAGCCTGAAACTCAGCTCTTAGGCTCCTCTCCAAAAACCCATAAAGGGTCTGACTCAACTCCAAGCAGTGTGGAAGCCCTCCAACAGGTGTGTATGGCCCAATTGGCCAACTAGTGCATGCTTCTGCAAGAAATTCACCTGCTGGAAATAACCCCAACTCCACCACAGAGAAATGCTTCCTGATCAGAAAATCAGCCTTTGGAAGGCCTAATTTGTTGGCACCTCGAGCTCCCCAACAGCCCAGCTCCAAGGCATGTGCAGGCATTGTTCAGTGACGTCCACACTGCCAGAAACTAGAGAATTCTGCCCTCAGGAATGGCCCAAAACTAACCCTGCAAAATGCCACATAAATCCCAGCTCCAAGATGTGGAAATGCTCCTGCAATTTCTGCTCACCCTGTTGAAATTCTAATGTAAGGGGGGATTTCTTAACATGATAATTACTTGTGAAATTATTTAATGTTCTTCTTTTGTTTTCCTTTATTATTCATCAAGCAATTACCATTCAAAACAAGAAAAATAGAGATCATAGTGCACAAAAGACAAGAGACACTAGAAATTAGGCTCCAAGCCAAGGCAAACCCCATAAGGGGGAAAACTCATTAACAATCTTTCTCTTATAGAATCAGATAAAAATGAGATATCCAAGACCAAGACGCAAAACTACCACCAAAATGTGTCAAACCCTCCTCCAAGTCACCTCCAAAATCATATGCTAAAATTGGCAATCTCGGGATGAATTTCCCTAAGGGAAACTCTAAGTCCCAAAGAGAAAACCCTTGTGTCCCATGAGAGTTTGTATTGATCAAAATTATTAATTGAATAAGTATCTATAAAAGGAGGAATATATTTGGAACGTAACTTAAAATTCAATTTTTTGTATTTCTCTCCAATCTTTCAAAGTCAGCTTCAAATGGTTCATGATCATTCGTCAATGATAATCAACTATAAATATATTGTTGAGTCAAACTCCTAAAGGCAATTTAGGTGTTCTAAGCTTCGATGATTCATATGTCCTGAGGTTCCATGACTCAAGTAATGGTCTCACAATAATGAACTCGCTCTGTCTATAATAGCAACAATCTTGCATTACATTATATAGCCTCGCATTCATCTCTTTGCAACAGTATGGCATTCGCATTAGTCTCACTCCCTTGTTCTTTGTATGATCTGACATTGGTATAGTTTGGTATCTTTGTTCTCCTTGAATCGCATTGATTGATCATATCACCTTTGGACCCTGTGGCATCATCTATATGTCACATGGAACAATGGGCAGTACGCAATATGTATGATACACTCTAGGGTATGTCAATGAGATCGCACTCACTCACAAGGTATGGCACTCACATGCTATGGCACTCATTCTGTATGGTATACAGACTCACATATGCACGTTGGGTATATGGTCAGTATTTTATGGCTATGAGGACAATAATGAAAGTTACAATGTATGGTTGATCTCAACACTTTATATAGTCTTGACATTCATATATATGTGGGTTCTCGGCACAGTTGCCTTGACTTAGCAATTTGTATGGTCTCAACACAATAGTACGATATGTGTAGGCTTTGTACAGTGGTATATTTCATAACAGTATTGTACATATATGCTTGAGCATTAGTGCCTTCTCTAAGAGAAACCCTAATCCCTGCATATGCATAGATGAGCTGGCGTTGATATGGCTCACTGTATTGATTTGACATTACGTATATATATGTAGCACAGTAGTATGGTTGGACTTGCCACTATAGAAGTATGGCTAGTCTTGACATCGTGATTGATATATGTATGGCATTTTTCAAAACCAATAGTAGAGATGGTATTCATATGTTGCAGCCCTAATATTAGTATGGCAGGTTAATGATGACAATATTTTATGGCAATATTATCTATGAAACTTGTTCATAAATGAAGTTATGAACAAGTCATAGGTAGCCTGATGACATTTTACATTGTATCTCAGCTAAACAATTGATGAAATCTAATACAAGAAGAAGAATTGATTATCGGTTTTCCCCCTTGTGGGGTTTTGCCCTAGTCTCCAACCAAATTTTGGTGTCCCCTTTTGTGCATGTTTTTCTTTTGATGTTCATTTTATTATTCTGCTGCATTGTTGATGATGTTGTTCATTCTACATAATTGCTAATGATGTGATGATGTTATGGGGTGAATGCAATGCAAATAATGAAAAGTATATAAATGAAATTATCAAAAGAAAAGAACAATATAGCCCTAAGGAAAATTAACATGGTATGAAAGCTAGGCTAGAAGAAAATTCATTGAGATCACCCCCCTTGAAGACACTGATGATAAAGAAGTAAAGAAGTTGGAGACCAAAAAGAATGTCAAGGTTTGAAGGAAACCCTAGGTAACCTTGTTCTTGTTGAAGTTTCTAAGTTTACTTAGTTAGAAACCCTCCATGCACTTTATCTGATTTATTCCTACCTACTTGTTATCTTCCTTAACAAGTTATTTACAATGTAAATACTGAAAACAAACACTAGTGCATGCTCAACATATTACAAATCAACAACTAAAAGAAACAAGAACAAACACACCACATGATACCATTATTTTTGGACTAATGTCCCCGGAAAAACCCAATGTAGGAAAACCGGTGCAACTATCTAAGGGTTTTCTTATTAAGCAATATCAAAGTACAATCTGGGTCCTGAAACTGGCCTACCCAACAGAGAATTTCCTTAGCAGTGATACCTCTCGTTTTCTGACAAATCTACTGGCTGAAACCCTGGATAATCCTTCCGGCAGCTACTCAGCACCAATCTACCCCAGAAACCCCAGCATCTGCCCAATGTGTACTGTGTCAGCCTCTCCTAGCCCAACGCTAGCACTGCGTCAACCTATCTTGGCCTGCTTCAGCCCCAGGAGGCCCTGCGTCAGCTCTCTGAGCCTCTGTGTCAGCTACGCTGGCCCCTCTGGTGCTCTGCACAACACTTATCTGCCTCTGCGTGGCCCTGTGTGAGCACTCGTTGCTCCTGCGTCTCTCTCTCGCTGCTCTGCTGCTATCCCGACACTATCTCTACCTCTCTGTCTCTCTATACTCAATGCCCCTCAGCTGCTCTCCCGATCACTGATTCTCTCTCTCTTAGCAAACCCCGCTCCAGAGAATAGAATGACTGATCACTCTGGTGTGTTCACAAGTGACCCTCATGCCTCCTCTTACACTTTTCTTGTTGACATCTCAACGACTGAGATTAAGTCCCTAATCAATGGCTAAGATTAGATCTGGCTTGATCCATGTCTTTTGGACCATTCTAACACAGATTCATATTAATACACATTAATATTTTATTTTCCATAAGTTTTGACTTAGGGACTCCATTAAAAATATTAATTATTTTAATATCTCTTTATCTGTTTAGAATCTGTCGAAACCTTTTTTGGGTATTGGAGATCTCATCTGGCCCAACCTCTCCACCAAATTTCATGGCTAGAGCACATCCGATGCTACCCCAAATCAACACTCCCTCTTAGCGAGGACTGTGCTCTAGCAATACTCCTCACTGAGTATTATTCTAATCATCCGGCATCGGTACCTGTGTTGATGCTAGGCCTTCCTGCCCAACATCCTCTGCACTGTTGCATCTTGCACTGTTGCCCATGGTTTTGCCATTGCCACTGTTGCATATGTACCAAGGAAAATTTTAAGAACCACCCTATATTTATATGTATAATAAATGGGCAAATCCCCATGATACATAGGAAAAATGGGAGGCGATTTTATCACTAATATAATATGTATATATATTCTTTTTGGTGAATCTCTCACCAGATTATACTATCTTGTAAAGTCATAGCGAATCTTTCACTGAATTATAAAATCTTGTAAGATCTTGAAGGGGATCTAATGGAAATAAGTGACCGTTGTCAAAAACCTTCCAATCAATATATAAATATATAAATGTAGATTTATTATTATTTTAATTGGAAATCTTCAATTAAATAATAAAATTTAATTACGTCTCTCCCAATCTAAATTTCTTATTAGCATAATTCACTACCTTCATAACATTTTTAATAGTGTTGTAACATGTGGATTATTTTCCTTTTTGGTGCACAATCTCCGTCTTTTAGGACAATATGGTGCAGTGACCCAACCCCTACAGATCATTACGACAAACTAAGAATAGCAGAGAAGATGAAAGGTTGTACAAACCAGCATATTTTTCAAACAACTAATCC
This sequence comes from Pinus taeda, assembly GCA_000404065.3. Classification (NCBI taxonomy): domain Eukaryota; kingdom Viridiplantae; phylum Streptophyta; class Pinopsida; order Pinales; family Pinaceae; genus Pinus; species Pinus taeda. Next base: position 263,922 of record APFE030272011.1, read on the forward strand.
AAAATCAGTACCTTAACTTTTTCATGAAGATATCATATTGAGAATGTTTGAAAAATGGTGGGAAATCTGGGCAGCGACTATCTCTCTTCTGCGAGGGTGATGTGGAAAGAGTTAAGATTTCATTGTTTTGAATTTTTTTTTGTTAAATCAGAAAAACCAATATTAATGGAGATATCGGTATTTTTTACTAAATTTTGTGAAGTGACTAAATGTAGCTTTAACCATTCACCTTAAGATTTTTTTTACAATATAATTTCCTAAGTCTATTTAATATCTTTATTATCATAAAAACCAACCTATTTATCCCTCCCAACACTTGGTAGACCCGGAATTAAGATGGAACTAAGCTCACATAATTTCCCCTTTAAATAGTCTATGCTCACATGAATACTATGGTATTACCATGGGTCAATACCATGGGTTATCATAAATCTGGAGCTTAAAAATTACTATTAGTAATTTATAAAAATTAATAAAATTAATAGTTGATTTTTATTTTAACCAAGCTAAAATGTTTAACATACATTAAATTACAACATCAATTTTTACTCTTGATCCACCAAGCCCCGAGAGGGATCAAATATTTTTTCACTCTATGCTAGTTTGCATATCACGATATTTGATACCTCTAGGGTTAGTAGATCCAGAGTAAAGATGGATCTACGTTGGTTTAATTCCCCCATTTAAATAGGCTACATTCCAGGTGAATACCATGGGTCAATACCATGAACCATTTTGGTGAATACCATGGGTCAATACCATGTGCCATTTTTATTTTTATTAATACTAATATTAGGTTAATAATGTCTTTTTGCATGGTATTAATAACAATCTAGTCCATGGTATTTGTCCCATAGTATTTTGCCCATAGGTTTCACTTAAATATAACACATTTTTTTAGCGTTCGTAAATATAAGGTGACTTATGGAGTAAATATAAAAAAATATTTTATTTGTTTACCATACCTCTCGTTTATTTATATTTTTATTAATTTACCATACCTCTTTTATAAATATGGTATTTGACCCATAGGATTCACTTAAATGAAACCTCGTTTTTTAGCCTTCTTAAATAGAAAGAGGGTTATGGACTAAATATAAAAAGAGGTTTTATTTATTTACCATACCTCTAGTTTATTTGTATATTTATTTATTTACCATACCTTTGGAGTAACTATAAAAAGAGCTTTTATTTATTTACCATACCTCCACTCTATTTATATTTTTATTTATAACTAACATAAATACATTTTCTTCAAAATGAAGGCGAATGGAAGATTGTAACTCCTAATTTCAAGAACTAAATTTATTTTTTTTACCCTCTCCCTTAAAATAAGGGGCTAGCCTCCATACCTAATTTTTTTATAAAATAAATTTGAGGCGATTTGTAACAATGTACTATGATACAAAATATTCGCCCAATAAAAATATAAAACCCCTTAATTTAGCCCAAGGGCGAAAATTTGCCCCTAAAATTTTCCATAATTTGTACGACAGCTCCCTCTGCATCCATGTTGCTACTGGTCCTTCCTCCCAGCAGTGCATCTGCACTACACCTCCTTCGCTGCCCACTGCTGCACTACAACTTAGTTACTGAGAAGTAAGTAATTGATCCCCCAACTGACCTCCCTGTTGGGCTAGAAACACCCACTAATGCTGAAGCTCCCTCTGCCGCTGACAAATGCTCCTTTCTGACCTTTGTGCTACTGTAACAACTCCCTGCATCTCGCACCGTTGCACACCTCTTTGCGCCTTCCTGCACTGGTGCAACACTCCTACGCCTCTCGCACTATTGCAACTTGCTAGCTCTGCACTGTCTCGGGACTCCTGCACTGTAGCTCTCTCTACCGCTCCATCCGCATCCGTCTCTACCCACTCAGCCAATCTTGCTACTCCTCGTCGAGGCTCCCGTAGCAAGGTCTAATCCAAGAGGCTGGGTACCTCAAGGATCTTGCCCCTCATGGCTTGTAGTCCACTTGACTACAGCTCGATGTCTCCCCATATCCGCTCAAGTGGTGTGTGTGCACACATGGCACAATCATCGTCTGTCAAAACTTCCTTCTCTGCCCGTGTTGGCGCTGTCTTAGTCTCAGAAGACTCTCCCTTACTCTTCTTCCTTGGACAGTGGGTCGCATAATGACCCAACTCCCCACAGTGGAAGCACTTGATCTTGGAGAGATCTTTCTTCTTCTGCTTTTCCTGCTTTTCCTCAAATGCTAGGGCCACATCCTCCTCCTCCTACTTGACCTTGATCCCTTTGCTACTGCTACTTGTCTTCGACTATTGTCTGATCTCTTCCTGGCGAAGCGCTGCCCACATCTCGTCCCAAGATGGAAGTGTTCCTCTACCTAGTATACTCTAGACAAACACATCCCAGTCTTCTAAGACAGCATTCAGGGTTGTCCTCACCATTAGCTCCTGATCTGGTGTCGCCCCTATAGCAGTCAACTGATCTCGGATCTCATTCAGTCCTCCAAGGAAGGTGTCAATCGATTGTCCCTTCTTCATCTGATATGACCTCATCTAATACTCGAGCAACATTCTTCTCTGCACAAAAGTATGCTGATACAACTTCTTGAAAGCCTCCCACATCTCAAATGTCGTTTCCTTCTCGGCTATATGTGGTACCACATGATCCTTGACCCCATCAAGGATAAAGCACTTGGCCCTCGCCATCGCCTCTTCGTACCTGTCATTATCATTGGGGTCGACTGGGACAACTATTACCTTCAAAGCGAAGTTCTTGACACGATTCCTATCAAGCACTGATTAGATTTTGGTCTTCCAGACTGCGAAGTTCGATGCTTCGTCCTGTCTATCCTGGTCTCTTACCCTGTGTAGTGCCATGATGCTCCTCTACTTCCCTCCTGGAAGTTCTTTGTTTGACTCCTCTTAGTCTCTACTTCCCGTCTGGAAGTTATCTTCTGGAATCCCTCTAAGTCCTGATTTCCCCCCTGGAAATCCTTCTGCCACTTGTCGAGATGCTCCCTACTTTGATCGACTTATGCAACTGCACTTCTAATCCGGGTTCCTCGGCTAGAAACCCTCAGTAACAACTCCTTTGGCCCTGCTCTGTCAGGTACTGTTTTGACTACAGTAGCTCACCAACTCCACTCTACAATATTCCTGCAGCCTTCTAGACCCCAACAACTGCCTCTCTATGGACTGTGTCAGCTCCTCTCTGCCTCACGTTGGCTCTACGTCACCCCAGATGGGTCTGCATCAACCCTGGAATGCCCTGTGTCAGCCCTCTGGCCCTCTGCGTCAGCAACGCTAGCCTTTTTGGTACTCTGCGCAGCTCCCGACTTCCTCTGCGTGGCCCGAGCTGGCTCTGCGTCACACTCCTTGGCTTCTGCGTTGTTAGAAACAACTTCTATCACCTCAGGACAATTGTTTTCTGCTGCTATTGATCCACTCGGCTCATGTCTTTTAGTCCTCCTATGATCTGTAATCACCGTCTGTTACCATGTTGAAGTTTCTAAGTTTACTTACTTAGAAACCCTCCATGCACTTTATCTGATTTATTCCTACCTACTTGTTATCTTCCTTAACAAGTTATTTACAATGTAAATGCTGAAAATAAACACTAGCACATGCTCAACATATTACAGATCAACAACTAAAAGAAACAAGAAAAAACACACCACATGATGCCATTATTTTTGGACTAATGTCCCCGGAAAAACCCAATGTGGGAAAACTAGTGCAACGATCTGAGGGTTTTCTTATTAATCAGTATTAGAGTACAATCTGGGTGCTAAAATTGGCCTACCCAACAGAGAATTTCCTTAGTAGTAATACCTCTCGGTTTCTGACAAATCTACTGGCTGAAACCCCGGATAATCCTTCCGGCAGCTACTCAGCACCAATCTGCCCCAAAAACCCCAGCGTCTGCCCAATGTGGACTGCATCAGCCTCTCCTAGCCCAACGCTGGCACTGCATCAGCCTATCTTGGCTTTCTTCAGCCCCAGGAGGCCCTGCGTCAGCTACGCTAGCCCCTCTGGTGCTCTGTGAGGCACTTATCTGCCTCTGTGTGGCCCTGCGTGAGCACTGGCTGCTCCTGTGTCTCTCTCTCGCTGCTCTGCTGCTATCCCGGCACTATCTCTACCTCTCTGTATCTCTGTACTCAATGCCCCTCAGCTGCTCTCCCGATCATTGATTCTATCTCTCTTAGCAAACCCTGCTCCAAAGAATAGAATGACTGATCACTCTAGTGTATTCTCCAAGTGACCCTCAAGCCTCCTCTTATACTTTTCCTGTTGACATCTCAACGGCCGAGATTAAGTCTCTAATCAACGGCTAAGATTAGATCTGGCTTGATCCATGTCTTTTGGACCACTCTAACACAGATTCATATTAATGCACATTAATATTTTATTTTCCCTAAGTTTTGACTTAGGGACTCCATTAAAAATATTAATTATTTTAATACCTCCTGATCTGTTTAGAATCTGCCCAAACCCTTTCTGGGTATTGGAGATCTCATGTGCCCCAACCTCTCCATCAAATTTCATGGCTAGAGAACATCAGTTGCTACCCCAAATCAACAGTTCTAGTAAGAGGAGCTAGGGTTTGGTCAATAACATGGAATCAGGGTTTGAGAGAAACCCTTGATGCATAACATAAGGTCAAGGTTTGAAAGAAACCCCCGAATTATGCTTGGAAGAAGGGATTGGATATGATTAGCTCACACAAGTCTGAAGACGGTTCATGAAGTTGGTTTGTACAAGTCAGAAATTACAGGGTCCAACCTCACACATGCAAAAAGAAGATTTTGTCTCTAGCCGCAGGGTTGAATCACAGAATTTTCGATTGTAGTCGCACACTTGATACGGTGCTCTGTGCGGCTGGAGAGCTACAGCTGCACCCATGGTCACTAACTCCGTGCAGCTATGACCTAAGATACTTTTGGTAATTAACCATTGACCGCAGACTTGGAAATCTTAATCTGGATCAAATATGTCTATGGGATCATCTCTTGGATATTGTTTGGCTGGTTTTTTTGGATAGTATCTTAAAGACTCAGCGTAACCGTAGATGGACTAGTCTCAGTTGGGCCTAGCGGTTGATGAAGAAGATTGAAAATATTGAAGGCAACATTGACATATGGATGACAGACAACAGTGACTCTTGAGCATTGATACCTAAATGATGTAGGAAAGGAAAATTAGTCGAGGAAGAGACAAGCCAGTATCGAAGAGAAAATCTAGTGCTGGAAGAAGTTGGTGCAGGAAGAGAAGCTAGAGCAATATGCAAGCCTTACAACTGATGATGAAAAATCATATATTGCTAACGATATCTGAATGTACAAGGTACGTATAGTATATTGTTTTAGTGTTATGATTTAGTTGCAATGGTGGATGGCAAGTTAAGCCCTGAGGTATGACAAGAATATCACCCCACGTAATTACAAGTCACACACATGTAAGTTTGATTTCTAGTACATGTGATATAATGGTGCACTTTTTGCATTTGGATACCTGTCATATGATTTTGTAAAGTAAGGCTAGAAACATTGATTTTGATGTAACTTGATAATGTTATTAATTTCTGTAATAAGTATGGTAACCTTGATGGCAATAATGTTGTTGTAAGATTGATCTACTAACTATTTTCTTGTTGATCTTGGTAAGGCCTTGATAAGTTGTAATTGCTATGATGTCTTAACAACATGGTAAATTTGACAATATGACAGAATGGATGCCCTGATTTGATGATGTTAGGACTTTGATGAAATATTTGTATAATGTGATAAAGAAGTGATGATGTGACCTTAAACCTTTGATGGATGTTTGATGACATGTTCACATGTGACAATGAAACAATTGATGGAGACTTGTCATGACTATATATATATAGTTTGACTCCATGATCTGATAGTTTTGTTGATGCATGATATCATAGATAGGTTGATGTCTCGATTGATGATGATTGAAGAGGATTCCCATTCAAAGGGAGAGACCCTTGATGAGATCCCAGCACCTAATAGTATTTACGGTGGATGATTAGAAGTCCCACGATTGCAGAATGAAACAAGTCTTCTGGGCATGAATTAATGAATATCTGAAGATATGTCTTTGTTTATTAATTTTATGAGCTAACAGATCTTTAAGGAAGTCACTGGTTTACCCAAGCAGTTTCAACAGCCATGTCTCGTGTAGAAGTACATGACTTCCTTGTGAGAGAAATTGTATTGTCAAAAACATGACATGCTAGATTGCATTGATGGATTATTGTTGCTAGATTTGGTGGACCTTGTAAAGGGAAATGGTTCCTTGCATTGCATGCACTCTGAGCTAAATGGAGTCTAGACATATATAGTTGGGTCAAAGGCATCTTCATGGATTGAGAGAATGTTGTTGTATGAGACACGCTTAGGCTTGTGGCTTGCTGCTTCTCTGTATGAGAGGGAGAAAGGATGAACTTGAGTGTATGAATGTAGGAGGGAGCAATCGTGGTACATGAGTTACCTCGGCCTTTGTTTTTCCACCCTTCTTCATATGCCTTTTTCCTTTTATTGATTTTTCTTTTATAACTGCCTGGGGCTCAAGGGGATGAGATCATGATTGGTAAGATATAGCAGTGGTGTTAAAATTGGAAACTAGGTCCAACCTCCACATGGGTCATCTTATTTATGACAGCTGATATTTTTCTTGGATTCCTCTCTCTGAGAGGTGTAGGATTGATCTAAGAATCATCTGATTAGAACATGTACAAATGAAGCTATGATTTTATTTTGATTATGGTCAAATTATCAAGGTTGGCCTCTTCTATATGTCGGATCACCTAATCCAATAGTCACGTCTCTTGACGCCCACCAATTGGTATATATAGAGGTCCTTTCTCCCTCATTTGAATCACCCAATAAAGCCATATACCTCTGAAATTTTCGGTGGAGAAATGTGAGCCTAAGTCGCAGCAAGGAGAAGCCTAAGGACAGCGTGGAAGAAGGCAAAAAGGTCAACATACTTCTGTGATTGGGCCGCAGGAGCTACAGGGATAGCGTGGCATATTTGAAGGGTTATTTTTGCTTGTGTTAAGGGTTGTTCTTTCGCTGGGTTTGCTTTACAGAATTAGAGCTAAACCGGAGTAAGAATAAGATCTAAAAGACAAACCTTGGTGCAGTCTAAGGGACAACATGGTTTCTTTGTTTGCTATAGATGACAGTGTGGAAGAGAAAGGACTATCTTAAGGTGTAACTAGGATTGTCTTAAGTGCGGATTAGGGCCATCATGAAGTATTGTCTAGGCCGAGAAAAATGGAAGAACAAACGCAGTTGTTGAGGGCACTTGTGTGGGTTTGTTGTGGAGACAAAGCTACAACAAGTTGTTGAGCTAGGCCGCAGGCCATAGCCCGCAACTTGAGGTTGTTCTAGGTGTTGCGTTGAGGGTTATACAACCAGCAAGGAGAAGCATGGTGAATGCCTGTGATGCAACGAAGGAAGGAGGGTCTTGTGGAAGGAAAGTCGCAATCCTTTAGGCGACTGTTGGAGCAGCTTTTAGGGCTGACTTATTTCTAGTAAGTATGCCCTAACCAGTACTCAGAATTGCAGCCCTTGGTGCCAGAATTGCAATTTCATTGTGTCATCTACATGGTTAAGATCTTTAATCTCCGATCTCCTATTTTGGCAAGTCAGTATTGAATTCAAATCATTGTACTCTATCTCTCTCTCTGCTGAACAACTGAAGAATATATAAGAAGAATTGATCAAGGGTTTCCCCACATTGGGGTTTGTCCCTGGCTGGTGCCACATCTTGTGTCTTCTTGTCTTGGCTTGTCCTCTATTGTTTATGTTTATGTTCTATCTGCATTTTACTATCATGTTGATGTGATTGCTAATCTAGATATGTACATTGGGCTAATAGAGAATTTGAAGTAAAATTGCTCTAAAGCATAGAACATACCATTGTTTCCTAAATTTGACAAGTGGATACCCAATTCATCCTAAATCCTTTAGGACTGTCATATCCAAATACTTCAACGCATATCTCTTCCTTCACTGAACTCGCTCTATGATGATCTAAGTACCCTTCTTTGTAATGGCCATCTACTCTGCCCGTGATATCGCATTTTTGTACAGCAACTAGAGCCTAGAAGTGGCCCACGTCAGGATAGATATGTACTTGAAATCTTATGTGGAATAGAACTAGAAATGCCACCACTATTTCCTATCTATACGTCTCCTTCTTAGGGTCCCTTCCTTCTCTTCTATGCATAGATAATCTAAGCAAGTTCATCAACCTTCTAAGTAGTCTTTTGGTGGTCGTATACCTTTGAGGGAAGCCCTAACTAGGGCTCTATACTCCTGCCCTAAACACTTCAGAGCAGATTAGTTTATCTCACCTTGATGGCGTCTTGCTAGGGCCTTCAATTCACTTAAAATTTGAGTACCTAACCTCAGAGGTTCACAACCCTATCTAGGGTATCCTGTAGCAACACTTAATCTTCTTCAAAAACCTCATAGATTGCGCTAATCTTCTACGCAGTTGACTAAGAGTAAGCGGCCTATTCTAGGCAACATCCTAGGCTACTTGACCTCCCTTCACAAGGGTTTTTCCACCTGCAAACACGCTTCAAATATTGGGATTTTTACACAAAGGGTTTGAACCTGACTATGCTCAGAATTTGCCCACAAAAGACCTTGTCCTTGTCTCATCTTCTTGTACTCAATATCTACCTTCATAAATTGTCCAAATCTCATCCTTAAGTCTATAGCGAACAATGAGACACAAAGATAAGAAGTGTTACCTTTGTCCTGCTCCTTTTCAACTTGGCTACTTGAGGTATTTGACCTCTCTAGCTCAGTCTTCTCATCTTTATGCATATTTGACCTATATTTGAGAATGAGTGTCCTTGAGAACCTTAAAACTGAGCATTTTGACCTTCTTCCAAACTTGGGTCTGGCCTGTCTTACTCCCACTCCGCCTCCTTAAATCTCTGCGGTCCTGAGGTACTCATGCCTCCTTCGTTGGCTAGATCTTCGCTAGACTTTGCTATCAAATGAGCCCCTTCTCATTCAATGATCTAGCCTTGCCTTAAGGCCTTTCTTAAATAGACTTCCTATGCCTTCTTTGCAATCCTCCAGACTTTAGAGTATTTATCCACTTAGACTTAGTATTTAATTTTTACTTTTAATTTTTCCTTTTAATTTCCTTTTAGAATTTTAAACCCCTTCACTTAGGTATTTTTCCCACAAACCCCTTTTGTGACCAAACTTCTTACAAACCCCATATCTGGGCTTGTGGAATACCTCCCAAGCTAAATATTTCAACACTCCCTCTTAGCAAGGAAGGTACTTCCACTGGTTCGAAGTCTCCGGTGACACTAGCCCATCTAGCATCCATCACTGCAATATACCTTGTAGAATGGATGATTGTCACTACAGTGTCTTTGCCTCATCAGAACCTTAAAGATCTTGAACTTCCTTAGGGTTGCTCCCTCTGAAGCTAGAATCCCTTTGATCCTACGTGATCTCCACTAGCTCACATGATTCCACATGCACACTTTGATCCACTGGCCCTCCAAAGTAGCTTTGATAACATGTTGAATTTCAATGGCACATGAGAATCTGGGTTAGGTCTTAAAATCACTGACACAAACCTACTCAAGTGCCTCAACCATCCTACTTTGTACAATGGAAAAGTACACGAGTTAATCAACTAGCGCACATGACAATTTTTAAAATTTTCAACCCTTCTTCATTATATTAACAACTTTAATACAACTATCTAGTGTTCTTGCACCAAGGATAATGGCCCTCATACATCCACTAGTACAAGTACATACAACTAGGGCTCGGTGTCTATCATGTTGACCACCAATCTACCCTGAATAAAGGCATCCTTGACCTACTTGCTAATGTGGCGCCCCTCAGCCCTTTCAATCCATGTGTTCTAAACACATTTGTTGGTCCATCTACTCCCAATCTGCAGCTCTGCCTCTATTAATGGTCCTGCTCCTTTAGGTCACTTAGCTTACAAATCTGCCCTCTAACTGATCATTCGTCCATCAATGCATCAACACTTAGGGTCTTCTATTGAGTTGTTCACAACTCCGTTTGTGAACAACTCTCAACTACCCATTGTTGCTCCTCAACTCCTTTGGGACTTCTTCCCTCTAATGTATTCCTGCACTGCTCAAATGAAGACAAACCTTGGGCCGGAGGACTGCGCACTATGACTCTTAAACGTCCTTCTCCAACAATCAACTTAGGGCTGTCAATCTGGTTCTCTTGGTTGATGAGACCCTGAGCTCAACTTCTTTGCCACTGTTAGCATACTTGAGGTCCTTTTCAAGTCTACACTTTGGGCATAATGGTCAACCATCTAACAGTCCTCCAATTTGTACTTAGGTTGCCATGCATCTATCCCAAATCTGGACTCCTTCCTGCACTGTTGTTCCTGCACTTCTTGTTGTTCCCACACTGCATCTCCATCTTCAGATCTGCCCATATTCAGTCACCTTCTTGACTAATCTAGGGCTTCCTTATATTATTGTTCCAACCATGGAACGGACCCATCAATTCTCTTTAGATTTGCCCTCTAACAATGATTTTGTTGCCTCCTCGTCATTGTACTTGGGCTCCAACGTACTATTGCTCCATTACGTGAAACAAACCCATGGATTTGCCCTCTTATAGGGTTGCCAACGCTTTGTTGTTCAAGCACTGAATACCCTTCCAGATCTACCTAGATCTAGGGCTACTCAACTCGTCCTAAATCCTTTAGGACTATCTTATCCAACTACTTCAACGCAAATCTCTTCCTCCACTAAACTTGCTCTATGTTGATCGAAGTACCCTTCACTTTAATGGCCATCTACTCTGCTTATGATCTCGCACTTTTGTACAACTATTAGAGGTTGGAATTGGCCCACGTCAGGATAGGTATTGACTTGAAATCATTTGTGGAATACACCTAGAATTCTGGCCACTATTTCCTGTCTATACATCTCCTTCTTAGGGTCCCTACCTTTTATTCTATGCACAGAAAATCTGAGCTAGTTCATCAACCTTCTGAGCAGTCTTTTAGTGGTCGTATACCATAGAGGTAATCCCTAACTAGGGCTCTATACTTCTGCCCTAAACACTTCAGAATAGATTAGTCTATCTGACCTTGATGACGTCCTGCTAGGGCCTTCAATCTACTTCAGATATGAGTACGTAACATCAGAGGTTCACGGCTCTATCTAGGGCATCCTATAGAAGCACTTAATCTTCTTCAAAACCCTCATAGACTTCCCTAATATTCTACGTAGTTGATTAAGAGAATGCCTCCTGTTCTAGGAAGCATCCTAGGCTACTCATCCTCCCTTCACAAGGGTTTCTCCACCTGCAAACACACAGAAAATATTGGGACTTTTACATAGAGGGTTTGAACCTGATTATGCTCAGAATCTACCCACAGAAGACCTCAACATTGTCTCTTCTTCTTGTACTCAAGATCTTCCTCCATAAATTGTCCAAATCTACTCGTTGATCCTGTAACGAACCATGAGACACAAAGAGAAGAAGTGTTACCTTTATCCTTCTCCTATTCAACTTGGCTACCTGAGGTATTCGGCCTCTCTAGCGCAGTCTTCTTATCTTTACACAAATATGACCTCTCTTCAAGGACTAGTGTCCTTGAGAACCTCAAATATAAGCATTTCGGCCTTCTTCCAGACTTGGGTCTAACCTCTCTTGCTCCCACTCGGCCTCCTTAGATCTCTATGGTTCTAAAGTACTCATGCCTCCTTCCTTGGCTACATCTTCGCTAGCCTTTGCTATCAAATGAGCTCCTTCTCATTCAATGATCTAGCCTTGTCCTAAGGCATTTCTTAAATAGACTTCCTAAGCCTTCTTTAGAATCCTCTAGATCTTAGAGGATTTATCCACTTAGACTTAGGATTTAATTCTTACTTCTAATTTTTCTTTTTAATTTCCTTTTAGAATTTTAAACCCTGTCTGGGTCTAAAACCCCTTCACTTGGGTCTTTTGCCCACAAACCCCTTTTGTGACCAAACTTCTCACAAACCCTAGATCTGAGCTTGTGGAATACCTCCCAAGCTACACATTTCAACATACAATAGGTCACAAACCAACCTAAAACATAGTTATCTCAATGAAATAACATAACAAAAGTTTCCTTTTTCCCACACGTGTGAGTAAAAGGTCCTCAAAGCACGATGTCATCCTCTATTGGAAAATTTAGTAGTGTGGCTATTAATACAATTCTCCTTATCCTTAATAATTGCTTGTGATCTGTAGTTAACTTCTTTTGTTCTTTATTAGATTCTTTTTATCAAACAATATCAAGAGCATAAACAATAAAGACAATAGACACAAGAAGTAGGCTCCAAGCCAAGGCAAAAACCCTCCAAAGTTGAAAACCCAAAAAGAATCTCTTCTCTTCTTATAGAATCAGAACAAATGAGAAAACCAAGACCCAAACTTCAAGACCAAGACCTCCTCCAAGAATCAAGTCAACCCTTTGTTAATTTTAGGTATGTTCTACGCTTAGAGCAATTTATTTCAATTTTCACAATTAGCTCAATAACTTTTCCAGATTAGTAATCACATCAACATTAAAGTAAATTGCAGATAGAACATAAACATAAATCGCAGAAGACAAGCTAAGACGAGGACACAAGCTGTGGCGCTAGCCAGGAACAAACCCTAATGTGGGGAAACCCTTGATCAATTCTTCTTATATGTTCTTCAATAGTTCAGCAGAGAGAGAGAGAGAGAGAGAGAGATAGTACATTTACAATAGAAGTCAACACTTTGACTTATCTAGATAAGAGCATAGATCATCTCTAAGAAGATGATACATGAGATCAGTTGAAGACATGTTGCTTCAACTGATTCTCCAAGGTGACTCCTTCAACTATCACTGTGTTGCATCTCGTCATCATGTTGCACCTCACCGTGCTGCACCATGCTGCACCCGTCATCACAATGTTGGACCTCATGACCATGCTGTACAAGTCATACTGTTGCACCTTATGCTACACTGTTGTCTCATGTGCCATTGTTGAACCATGCTGCCACAGTTGTCCCATGTGCCATTGTTGTACCATACTACCACAGTTGTCCCATGTGCATTAGTTGCATTATGTTGCCACACTGTTGTCCCATGTGGTATGCTGAACCATGTTGACATACAACATGTCTCATGTGCTTGCAGCACATGCTTGCCATGTTGTCCATGCTTGTTCTTGTCCCATGTTTGCCTTAGCATTCCTTTTACTGTCCCATTTACTATGCAATTGTCCCTTGCCACTGCTGCCTAGATATATTGCAATCGTTGTTGTCCCTAATAGTCATGCTATACCTTGCTGCTGTCCCCTTAGCCTTTGCCATACCTTGTTGTTGTCCCATGTGTCTTAGCAACACCATGTAGCACAACTGTCCCATTTACTAGCACTGTTGTCATGGGCATGTTTGAGCCCTCAAACTCTCCATGTTGTCCCTATTTTGAGGTGGTTAGGACTGCGGCCTACCACAGTCCCACGTTATCACCTACAGCCCACCTTTTCGCTGCCCCAAACAACCCTTCTTCAACTCGGCCTACTCTCGGCCTCCTTTCAATAGCTCGGTGCCTTGTTTTAGGCCTTAAAACAGTCCTCCCTTTCAGTTGCATTTGGCCTGCGTCTAGGGCACCATATGCCTGCGGCTAGGGCACCATTGGTATGTTTAGGACAGCGTCTATCTTCATCTTAACAACGGCTAGGATACCCTTGAGATAGCATAGGTTGGGGCTGCCTTAGGATAGTGTTAGGGCTGCCTTCTTGGACTGCGTTAGGGCTGCCTTTAGGACAATGTTAAGGTTGCCTTTAGGATTGCGTTAGGGATGCCTTTAGGACTACGTTTAGGGCTGCCTTAGGACTGCGTTAGGGTTGCCTTTAGTACAGCGTTTAGGGCTACCTTTAGGACTACGTTAGGGCTGCCTTTAGGACAGCGTTTAGGGCTGCCTTTAGGACAGCGTTTAGGGCTGCCTTTAGGACTGCATTAGGCTTCTTCCTTAAGCTCCTTTAGGTCCACGCATAGAACCCTTCCATCGCTTTGCTAGCCTACCTTCTTTGTTGTGGCTAGGACAACCTCTTTTCCTCCAACATCTAGGGCTTCCACTCCTAGATTTCTTTTCCACTAAAACCCAAGACAAGTGGAGAGAAATCAAGATAGAAGTGTGTGTGAAATGAATCTCAAGTCATCTCCTTTTATACTAAAACGTTGAGCACATGTGGGGTTTATTTGGTTGCTGGCCGACCTTGACGAATTGTCTTATAACACAAATAAATTCATAACTCCATGAATACTTATCGAAATCGGATGATCTTTAGATCAATCATGCACCTCTCGGTGAGAGGGATCCAAAAAATATCAACTGCCATAAATAAGATGACCCACATGGAGTTTGGCCCTAGTTGCCAATTTTAACACTCCCTATCAACTAGGGAGAACTCCACCCGCTGATCCATCTGTCCGACTATACTATCTCTGCCATCAGTGCCATGCACTGCTCTGCGCTACTTTGCTTTGCTCTGTTGAGCTCTGCCCTGCTCTATTGAACCATGAAGAAGAAGAATTGATCGAGAATGTCTCATACCATTCTCTACTGACCCAAAGTCAGTTCCATATGAAGGAAGTGTGTCATACCACTCTTACTGACCCGAAGTCAGTTTCATTAATCCCAAATCAATATAACAAGGGAGTGTTTCAAACCACTCATACTGATCCCAGATCAGTTTCATTGATCCCAGATCAATGGAGGTCATCCTAGCATAGGGAGTACGGTAGATACAACGATGCATCCATCGATAGTACTACTATGATCCCTAACCCCATTTCCCTGCTCATTGGCCAGATGAGAGGTACTTCCCAGACTGCATGGGTAGGATGCCTCGACAAGAGAACCACTCATCTTATCCCTAAGTCGCCACGGGGTATCACAGGGGAAGGCTGAGCCATTCACCCTATACACAGCGCACCATTAAGGGAGGGTGAGTCGCCCTATGGTCGCTTGTTGCTCCAAGAATCCCAAGCCCCCCAGAGCTCCCAGAGCTTAATGCATGCATCATGCAGGTTCCTCATAAAAGGGTCTCTCAACGACTCCAATTCATTCGGGAAAGTCACAAATTTGACCTCTCCCTGGGGCTTTGACAGAATCTCTGCGACTTGTACATCAGTCTCAATGCGATGAAGCCTCATCGCTCATCGACATACCATATCCCATATAAGGTAGTATTTGATGTCTATATGCTGGACTCCTAAAGCAATCATGGAATACGAGATTCCTCAATGATCGAATCCCTCCCTGGTTGACACAGAAGATCACGGTGGTATCCATCATGTGTACAAACAACTCACTGAAGAGCTTCCACAACCAGGGAACTTCACATGAGGTCATACTCGTAGCTATGTATTCGGTCTCAACGATGCTCAAAGCAACCGTCTTCTGCTTCCTGCTCATCCAGGATATCGAGCAGAACCCAAAAAGAATCAACACTTAAAAGTGCTCTTGAAATCCTCTACACTGCCTGCCCAATCAACATTCAAATAACCATGCAGCTTCATATTTCCAACAATGTATCTCAATCCATGAGAGATTGTGCCCCAAAGATATCTCAAATGATTTTTGGCACTAATCTAGAGAGGCTCAACCATATATGAGCTCATCATGCTAACTGCAAAACATATGTTCGGACGGAAGTTCCCCAAGAACATCAACACGAATGAGTTTTATGAAACTCAGAGGCATTTCCCAAATCTGGTCCGGCAGCACTACCACATGACTTCTGAAAGTTAAGTTCCATCGAGGTAGTCACGGGCTTGCAGTTTACCATTCCAAATACGGAATCCAACTCCCTCTTACTTGAGAGGGTTTGCACCTATCAGAAAGAGGTCGTCCTCATAAGGTGCCAGTATGAGAGGTCTATCATCCACAACCTTCAAGTAATGGTTTGGATCGGCTTCACTCC
Source organism: Pinus taeda (assembly GCA_000404065.3). Lineage (NCBI taxonomy): Eukaryota > Viridiplantae > Streptophyta > Pinopsida > Pinales > Pinaceae > Pinus > Pinus taeda. Next base: position 279,882 of record APFE030272011.1, read on the forward strand.
TAGTGAATCTCAGCTTCATCAGACAGCTATCAATCCTTTCAAACTACGGCCGGATTGTTTTGCTTCAAGCCATAGAGGGCTTTCTTCCACCTGTATACATGAGATTCCCGATCATGAATCTCAAACCCCTCGGGTTGTTCCAAATTTGTGGACCTACTACATGAGGGAAATGGTCCCCTTGTAGGATTTTCCTTCGGTACATCTCAGACATGTACCTTCATGCTCTTCTTGAATTCAGGCATCCCTGACACTATCTAACTCACATCGGGTAGGGCCCCACAATAAGAAGACCTCTGGTGCTATAGATGAGATGTGTCAACTGACATGGTCCCCAATGGACCATCCTGCAACTGGATACAAATTTCCAACCCTAAACCCATGAGTAAAAGAACCTTTGAAAATTCTATTTTCAAACACGTACCTTTCTGAAATGGACACCAGGTTCTTCTTGCGATCAGGTACATAAAATACATTCTTGTAAATGAATCGAGTTACCCTTTTCCAATTGAGGGGTAACATTCCCTACACCCTTTCCGGGATAGGTGGCATCGAATCCAAGTATAATCCCACAATTGTTTCCATCTCTACCAAATTAGAGAGAGCACCCTTCTATCTGACGAAGTGCCTTGAAGCACTACAATCAATAAGCCAGATTCCCAAAGAGTTTGAAGGAGAAGGCCAATACAAGATAACGCTTCTTTATCTTATCAAAAACAACATTTGATTCTTCATACTTGGGGTTCCTTGCTTTCTTTGAAGAGTCGGTCGTTTCCTTGATGACCTACATTACCTGTCATTCCTCTGATCATTGAAGATGTCCCTGGAATGATTGTTATCATCATCAAGTGATGTGTCCCTACCATTCGGACACTCCTTTGCATAATGGTTGAACTTATTACAAACAAGGCATGATCTGAATTTAAACAGGAACTCAACAAATTACAGATATAAGCATAAATACAAAGATGCAGTAGAAATAACACTTCATTTCATTAATATCAAATACTGACATATGCTTACAAACAGAATGGAAATAAGACTAGCTCGGGGGATGGTAGCTTATCTCTGAGAAGAGATGTGGCGGCTACATGCCTCCGAACTGTGTTACAATGAGGCTCAAAGGCCTATTTATTATTGAGAAACAATGGAAAACCCTAAACATCCATAAACCTAAACCTAGGGGATGAAGCGCCAAAACTGTGGGCCTCATTTGGGTAAATTGGTACATCAACTTCCCGGGGTCGTAACTTTGGCATACGATCTCCTTTTGGCTATCATAATACTTAATTTCGAAGATCTTGAAGAGAAAGCCAAAAACAACCAAGTGGGCTAGTGTGGGGCATTTTCGGCCCATTTGTTTTCCCTAAAAACGTTGTTTAGGGCTCGAAACGACTCCAAAAGTTCAGGACCCGAAAAACTGCCAAAAATAGTAAATTGTGCTACAATTAAGAAAACCGAAAAACTGAAAGAGACAGTGGTGGGGGTCCAAGTGGAATAGGCAGGTGGCCACCAATATCCACCTAAATCATTCCTCCCCCCTTAAGAAGCAATGGTCCCCATTGCATTGAGTTCCTCCATGAGATGAGGAAACTTCTTCTAAACTTGGTCCCTGGTGAGCCACTTGCCCTGGTGAAGGACTTGGCCTGCTTTGAGAACTCAATATAGTTGGATCCTTTGTTGTCAGGTGTTCTTGATCTACATGTCCATGATCGGATCAGTCGTGGCTTGTTCCATGCAATCTAGATTTAACTCTGTAGGTGTGAGCTGTTCCACAATGTCTGATGTGTCTAGCAATGGTGGGAAGTATGGTCGAAGGCAGTCCACATTGAACACTGGGTGCAGGCCAAGGAATGGGGGAATCTTGAGCTCAAATGCATTGTCTCCCACCGCCTTGGTAATGGTGTAAGGACCATATCGGAGTGGTCTGAGTTTCCGATAGGCTTCGGTAAGGAGTTCCTTTTGCAAATGCAACCAGACTTTGTCGCCCACCTGAAACTTGTGTGGCACCCGATGTTGATCATGTCGCTGCTTGTACTTGGCATTTGATTTCTCCAGAATGTCGTGTACCTGCTGGCGGATATGTTGGATGTGCTCAATGAAGTTGTTTGCCTTATCGATTTCGGACTGGACATGAGCCAAATCTGCATGAGTAGCTGCAAATGGCATGGCCACATCTTGGACATAGTGGCTGGAATCCCAAACCCACCTGAAAAGGGTTGTGGCTAGTCGAGCTATGGAGAGCCCGGTTATCGCTGTGCTGGACATAGGGGAGGCTCTCATCCCATGTGCGTGGATGCTTTGAGTTGTACATGCGCAGAATGTGTACAATCATCCTGTTGATGACCTTTGTTTGGCCATCATTTTGGGGATGGAAAACTGTGGACTTAGTGAGCTTGGTGTCAAGCATCAACCAGAGACTGGACCAAAATGTACTGAGGAACCTGTTGTCCCGATCTGAAATAATAGACTGTGGGATCCCAAAGTGTACCCAGACTCGTTCAAAGAAGAGTTTAGCAGTGGTTTCCGCTGTGATATTCTTCTTGCAAGCCGCCATAATGGCCATCTTCGAGAATCTGTCGACAACTACAAAAACACGGTCATTGCCATGCTTAGTAGAAGGAAGGCCAGACATGTAAACCATGGAGATGGATTCCTGAGGTCGGCTAGGGGTAGGCAGCGGAGTATAGAGGCCTTGCTTCTTGATGGTCAGTTTGGCAATGGCACAAGCAGTGCAGGATCTGATGTACTTCCGGACATCCTGTCAAAGATTCAACCAATAGAAATAATTCTGCAATACTGCCACCATTTTCTCAACCCCGAAATGCCCAGCGGCCCGACTGTAGTGTGCTTCCCAAATCATCTTGGCACGCTCTCTTGAAGGAACACAAAGGTGTCCCAGGTGGCATAATAGGGCATCCTGGAGGTGGAAATCTGGAACTTGCTGACCCTCCAAGAGCGCCTGGTATGTGAGGCCAAATTCTAGGTCACTTTTGTAGAGAAGTGGCCAATCAGAAGTCTCATGCCCACAAGAGTTGAGCACGGTGGTTAACGCCATGATCGGTGGTCGGTTGAGACAATCTACAACATTATTGGTGTTTCCCTTCTTATACTTGATATTCAAATGGAACTGTTGCAGGTATGTGGACCAATGTTGCAGGAAGCGGGGACGCGAAAGCATCATTTTCCAAAAATCTAGGAAGCGAAGCATCTGCTATATATATATATTTATATTTATATTTTTTTGCATTTACACTCAAAACAAACATCCCAAACAGGGGGAAGCGCCCAAAACAGGCGAAAGCGCGCTTCCAGGGACGCTTCCTGTACGAATCTGCACGGGACGCACTTTGGGCCTTAGAACCGGGGGGGGAGGACGCTTCCTGCAACATTAATGTGGACCACTTCTGATGGCGATCATTCTACAACTTCCCTTGCATTTGTATGAATTGCAGGGGCCGGTGGTCTGTGTGGATGACCGTTTCCTTCTGCAAAATGTAATGCTTCCATTGCCGGCAAGCCTACACAATGCAATACATCTCTGTCATAAGTGGGATACTTTCGGACTGTGTCTGAAAGTGTCTCATTATGATATGCCACTGGCTCCCCCTGTTGAATAACGACTGCCCCAATAGCATAGTCAGAGGCATCTGTCTCGATCTCAAATGGTTGTTGCAAGTCTGGTAATGTGAGCACTGGTGCAAACTAAAGGTGGTGTTTCAACTCTGTGAATGCCTTCTGTTGAGATTCAGACCAAAAGAATTTTGTTTTCGCTCCTCCCTTGGTGACTTGACTCAAGGGCCAAGTGATATGAGAGAATCTCAACACAAACCTGCGGTAGAAATTGGCAAGACTCAGAAAACTGCAGAGCTCTGTCAAAGTGGTTGGAGCTGGCCAATCTCGGATGACTTGGATCTTGGCTAGATCCACATGCACTCTTCGTTCATCAATAATGTATCCCAAATACTGAACCTGGGTCATGCCAAAAGTGCATTTCTCCAAATTGGCACATAGCTTGTGTTGTGGCAGTGTTTGGAGAACCTGTCGGATGTGGTGGAGGTGATCTTCCCAACTCTGGCTGAAGATCAGGATGTCATCCAAGTATACCACTACAAATGAGTTGGTGAATGGCCGCAAGATGTCATCCATTAGCCTTATGAAGGTTGCAAGAGCATTCGTCAACCTGAAAGGCATAACCAACCATTCGAGAAGGCCCTCCTTAGCTTTGAAGGCAGTCTTTCACACATCGAAGGGTTCGATTGGTACCTGGTGATATCCTAACTTCAAGTCGATCTTGCTGAAATATTTTGCCCCCTTCAGTTGGTCTAGAAGGTCGTCAATCCGTGGGATCGAGTACCTATTCCGGACAGTGATCTTGTTCAGCGCCCGATAGTCAATACAGAGTCTCCAAGTCCCATCCTTCTTCTATACCAACACGATCGAGCTCCCACAGGGCGATGAACTTGGTCGGATGTGACCTTTCTGCAACAGCTCCTGAATCTACCTCTTGATTTCATCGTTCTCGTCGTTCTCGTCCATTGGGCAGCAGCGTACCTGGGGTCAGATCGATGGAGTGCTTGACCTAACAGTGCAGAGGCACCCCTACGGGGGAGGTGAAGATGTCCTCGTACTCCTCCAAGACCTTGTCCATCTTTTGTTGTCATGCGGAGGGGCCCTGTCTGGAGGTCGTGGCCACCGTCTTCTTTTTTCCCCTAGTGCGTATCATCCGGAAAACAAATTTCCCGGTTTTGGAAATGAGCTTACTGCATTGTTTTGCAATAACCAAAGATATGGTTGTAGGCGGTGCTACCTCCAGTATCATGTACAACTTATTTCCCAAAGTAACAAGAACAGCATGAGGCCTTGACTCATACACAGAATGTCGCTTCCATAAGTATGGTTGGCCTAATAATACATCACAAACATCAAGGGGAGCAACGTCACATAATACCTCATCCGTGAAGGGCTTGATGCTGTATGGAAGGCGACACTGCTGGCTCACGCGAAGATCTCGTCCTTGGTGAAGCCACCCGATGGTGTACGATTGTGGATGTGCTGTGGTCGGTAAGCCCAGCCGCTTCACGACCTCTGCCGAAATGAGGTTCTTTTGGCTCCAGCGATCGACAATGAACTGTAGCAGGGAACCCTTTACCCACATCTAGGAATGGAAGAGGCGCTCCTCCTCCTATGGATCTTCGAGTTCCTCCTTCTAGATCTTCGTGGTGGAAACGGTGGCGTTGGGCTCCACATTGATAATCTTCTTCCCTTTGTCATTCCCCTTGTCAGGTTCTGACTCAAAGTCGGAACATGCATTTGATTCTGAAGCCTTTAGCTCGGCCACCAATGACTGCGTGGCCTGACACTCACTTGTGTTGTGAGTGGAGCTCTTATGGAAATCACACCACTTTCTTGTGTCCTTCTTTGGCTTTGCGATGTTGTTATTTGCTTGCGGCTTTGGCGGGTTGTCCTGGGCCGCCCCGCCTTAGCTTTGTCCTTTGTTCTACGGTTTGGCGGTGCCTTTCCTTTGCTTCGGATTCGCAGATCCAAAGTCTCACTTCTTCTGTTTAACTTTTGCTCGATCTTGACGGCATATCAGTATCCCATGCCAAGCGAGGAGATGTTCAGGAACTCCATCTCGTCCTGGATGTACCTGTGTAGGCAACCGCGGTACTTGAGAATCAAATGGTTCTCAGAATCCTTGATACCCAACTTCATGCAAAGGGTATGAAAAACATTGGTTATCTCCGGTACATCTTGGTCCCTTCCCTATCACAGTGTTGTCCACTTTATGTATTTATCCTCATAGCTCCCGACAAGGTAGTACTGCTCCTTGATGGCATCCCGGAACTAGTTCCAAGTGGGTGCGACTGAAAACAATGAGTTCGCACTTTCATCCTTCTACTCATAGTAGATTTCCCACTAGTCCTTGACATGGGGTGATCTGAAAATCAATTTATGAATGATCTCAGATAATTAATTAATGTAGGTATTGCAGACTCATGTGTTGGTGTGTGTGTCTATATTATCTTAGGCAACGGATCGATAAGATTGCAAAATACACAGACACTTGGAAAACAGTAAGAAAAACACAGCAAGCAAAAGCAAAGCACAACAATTTAATAAGGAATTCACCCAATCCTCCTGGGCTATGTCTCCTAGTCCAGCTTTCAGTGATGGCCTTCTTTATTGTCTTTAAGCAGAGATTTTACAATGAGGAGCTCAATTTGAGTCTCCTAGAACAGATGATGCTTAGTAGGGTGGTACTTGGATTCCCCAAGTCACTAGAGTGCACAGACTCCCCCTTACCAAGTCTCGACCTCAACTGATCTTGATGGGATGAGTCCAATCGTACTCAGTTCCCGACAGATATCCTCACAGGGATTGCTTGAACCTCTCAAGCCTGGTTTTGTCTGCTCGACACTGCCTTAGCTCTGCAGGTTAGCTCGACTTTCTATTCTCTGCTTCTTGCTTCACTCTCTGTTCTGTCTCCTCTATCTCACTGTCTCCTTTTTTTTCTGTTCTCTGTCTGTGTGTGGCTTAAAGCTAATCCGTCCCTTTACTGTTCACTTCCTCTTTCGTCCCTTCGGTTCACCTGCCTCTATCCACTTGGAAATTCCCTGCTTCTACGTCATCGCCATTGTGTAACGTTCCCCAGGGAGGTGGCCACTTGTCCCTTCACGAACTGAGCGCCAGCTCTTCCTCAAACGGTTCGTTATTTCGGTTACTTTGTGAAATGATTCATCTGCCAGCTCAGCGGTCAAATTGGACTTCAAACCTTCATGTGCCTCAGCTTATTCTTCCGCCAGATCCGGTCTCCCATCGGGTGCAATCTCCGCCGTTAGATCTAGGGCCTCCAAATCCTACGATCATCGCTCTTATCGCGCAATTGACTTGCTCGAACGTTAGCCTGTGATGAGAGCGGTTTTCTCTCTCATCCGCCGGACACGCATCATCCAACGTATGGAACCGCTGGGTCCTCTAACAAAGCCGCTTACCACCCGAAATGGCTCCGATATTCCGTCGGTTTTGGAGCGCAGGACCCGCCTGTCGTTTTAACGCTTTTCCCACGGTTCTCTGGCTTCCTTGTGACCGTGCGCTCGGGGCTAACAGCCTCCGTTTTCTTATCTGAGCCTCCTAACTGCCATTTTTGCGCCATGCACAGTTCCCATGGGCCAACGGTTAGCGCGCTTTGACCGAAGGTCCTCGTTGCTCTGTGTTGGCTGCAAATTACCATTATCCAGAGGTTATTTCTTGATAGCTCATTGTTCACAAGTTTTTGAAGTCTGTCATAATTTGAAACAGTCATAGAAACTCTGATGGATCCAATTCGAATCATGGCCTTCCCACTGAAAAAGCTTTTGGACCACCAAAAGTTAGTTTTCAAGCATCGACTAAGTGAGGATACAATTGTCTCACTTTTCCAATCTCTATCCATCTTACACTACTTGGCTTTGAACCCCTGAGCCCAATTCTAAGGTACTCAACATCTCCCCTGCGCATCGTTCTCACCTTCCTGTCCAGAACTGTCTTCCTGCAATTCATTAAGATATTCAGGTAGCAGGTCATCAATAGAAGGCAATTAACTCTACTCTTCGAGATCCTCAATTAGTGAAGGTTCAAACAATCTCAAGCTATCTACAATTACGACTGAGTAGATGTGCATGTAAGCTGGTAGATCAAGGCGAAAAGCATTCTCACCAATTTTCTCAAGTATCCTGAAAGTTCCATCCCTGATAGGCTTTAGCTTTTTACCTTCACCTTGCATCCTGTCCTTGCTGATATACAGCCAGACTTGATCACCAACTTGGAAACTATGCTCCATCCGATGCTTGTCATGCCTTGCCTTGTATTTGGCTTGGCTCTTTTTCGATTGTTCCTGTACTGCCTGGAGGATCTCTTGGATTTGTTCAATGAACCTAGTTGCCCTGTCCACATCACTGTGTCCCTCAACTGTTGTGTCCTTACCAAAGACAAAATCCAAAAGAGACCTTGGTGTGAAACCAAAACAGGTCTCAAAAGGAGATCTCTGTGTAGAAGAATGTTTTGCTTAGTTGTAAGCATGCTGCACCATAACACAAATGTTCATCCTAAAGCTTAGGATGCTTACTGCAATATCCCCTGAGTAACTGGATCACTGTCATGTTGACTACTTCTGTTTGGCCATTGGTTTGTGGATGAAAAGCTGTGATCTTCTTCAGTTTGGTGTCCATCAGTTCCCACAGACTCGACCAAAACTTTCCCACAAATCAGGTGTCTCGATCAAATATAATGGAAGTGGGTAATCCAAAATGAACCCATACATGTTGAAAGAACAGTTTTGCAGTTTGTTCAGCTATAATCTATTTATTACAAGGTATCAAAATGCACATTTTGCTGAACCTATCCACAACAACATACAGATAATCATGACCTTTTCTAGATTTAGGCAGTCCACCAACAAAGTCCATAGAAACTCTTTCCCAAGGATGAGAAAGAACTGGTAATGGAGTGTACAAGCCTAGTTTTCTATTGTTGGGCTTGCTTTTAGCACACATAGTACACCCTCTTACATATCTAGAAATTGTCTCATTCA
>APFE030272012.1:8116-19476 GCA_000404065.3 Pinus taeda
CCTATGAACACATCCATCCTATGCTCCTCTGGAATATCTTTTACCCTTATGTTCAGTTTTTGGAACTCCTCAATGTGCTCCATTATTGAACCCTTTTGTTTGAGACTTATCAATTGGCTAAAAAAAGTGTTGCTTTTTGTATCCTCATAATGTGCCATCAATTCTTCCGTAAAAATTCAAGTGATAATTTGTTTACAAGAGCAAAGCCATTGATACCATACAAACTGATTTGGTTCCAAATATAAAGTTGCAATACGTACCTTTTGTGTGTTTTGCACATTATTGAGATCGAAATATTGCTCCATCTGTAATATCCATGCTGTGGGATCCTTGCCATCAAACTCCTCATATCGATTTTTGGAATATGGTGGGTCTTCGATCCAACATTAGAGTCTCTGAAATCATGATTAACATTTCTTTTGTTCTCATCATGAGTTTCCTTTACTACCCTGTCACCATTAGTAAGCATGTCTTTTAGAAACTTTGTCAATCTTCCTTCAAATCTTCCATGCATGTCTTCAAATCGTCCATCTTAGCTTCCACGTCATTCATCTTAGTTTCTATGCCTTTCTTTAAACAATGCATATTAGCTTCTACGCCTTTCTTTAAACCATCCATGTTAGCTTCTACATCTTTATTTAAACCATCCATCTTAAATTCTGTTGCTTTTTGTGCAAGTGACACTTGTTGCACTTGGTCTCGTAATTTTGATATATCATGTTGCATTTCTTCCTCTTCTTCATGAGTCATGCTAGAGCTTTCAAGTTGCTTACTAGGTGTTTGCCTTTTCCTTCCTCGGGGCATCAATTACCAATAATAATTCTTTACTATGCCCTTTGAATTCCTTCAAACTATTTTTTCAAACCAAGCTTATTTAAAAATTTGAAAAAAACTACACACCGTTTTTCACTTTGTAGGAGCTTGATATTGAATCTGATGTATGTCTGTAATTTCGGATCATCCAATTCTGAAGTTATGATCTGTGGTAGCCCTCTACTTCCTCTTTCCAATGCCACCAGTCTGATCCAAATTGGATTCTCCAGGGAAGAGTTATGCCAAATCTCCCATAGTGACTTGATTATAGACTAGTTTAGTAGAGCGAACTTGTACGATGTGCCACGAGTCACTGTTTTGACCTTTGGCTCTGAAACAGGTTATAATTTGTTATACAATTTTTCCTAGAGAATAATTTCGAACTTAAATGGCAGGTAATAAGTTGCAATGCTTGTTTCATATTGTTTCCTTTACTATATTTTTCTTGTTATATGTTTTTTTAAAGGTATATATGTTTAACTAATATATTAATTTTTAAAAATAATAATAATAATAATAATAATAACAACAATGATATTTTTATTTTATTTTTGTATAAAGTGAACTTCTATTACTTTAAAAACTAATATGAAAGTTAAAACATTCAAAGTGGTCTCTTAGCAGTGAGACCATACCATACCCAAAACTAAATTCGATGTTAAGACATATGCAACAAACCAAACAAACAAAAATAAAACTGAGATAGGCCTATACAAGGTTGCCTACCTATCCAACCATAATTGTAAGTAGTTGCATACAAAAGATCAAAATCATGTACCATCATCTAGTCGTAGGATGGGATCAAAGTTTGATCCCCTACTGGGATTGGACTTGTTTGGTTAGCTAGGGGCGAGGCTTTTGTCTAAAGAATCCCATGTTGTTGCTCGATTCTAGCCAATAGACGGTTCAACATGTCTAGACAATGATCATAAAGTCTCATTCTACAGTCGAGTGTGATGTATAACTCTATCCATCCATCATAAAATTTGAAAATTTTCTCATGTCAACCGAAATATAAATTTTAAAATTTTTAAAAATTATTAAAAAAACAAATAACTATACAAAATATTTAAATAATGTCGGTTCATTAAAAAAATTTGCATAGGAAGAAATTAGATCCCTCTCGGCTCATGTTAGATCCGTATTTAAGATGGATTTATGTTGGTAGTATTTGAGATGGTCATGCATATGATCCAAGGTTTGTTGCATCTCTCTCTCCTTGCTTCCTTGCTTCCTAGATTTCCATGAACACTCTACCAATACAGGTCAAAAGTAGGCAAAGTATTGACTTGTCCTACTGTGGTTTTGAATTATGTCAAGTATCTAGGCTTCCCATTTTTCTCATGCTACTACATCAAAGAGGCCAGCTCATTGGGTAGACACATCTCTTGTTACATGGGTCATCTCTTCTTATGTTTGATGCACATTTGTTCGAGATATCGTGTCGCTGAACCCATTGTCTTGTCTTGGAGGTGAGAGTTGCCTCTACATTCATGGGCTTCATAGTATGTCGCCCCCCTTTCTTGATTGGCCCCATTCTCGTGGCATAATGATTATCACATAAATATCCCTTCTTTGAGACAGTGGAGTTGTCCAAACTATTAGAGCCTTGCTAACTATCTTTCCACTTAAAACTAGGTACCCCTTGTTTGTTGTTGTTGTAGACTTGAGGAAGATTGTGGCTCCTTTTCCACCCCACTATATAACTTGGAAAATTAAACATTTATGTGTGTCACTAAGTGGAAAATTCAGACCACGATAATGGAGGGTTCCACCACCTGTCCCACACTACATATAGATTATTTTGAACAATGTTACTATCCTCCACTAGTTGAAGGTTTACCCAATTCCCTTTCACCTCCTCTTCTTTGTGATGTGTACATTTTGAAAGCAAGGGAGTTGAACTATGTGGGTTCAATTCCCCATAATTGTAACAAAAAGGGAGGGGAGTGTCATAATAGTATAGAGTGTATATTCGTAGGAAGCTAAGGAATGCCAAATGTACGACCATTTTTATTTGGGTTCCATGGTCCACTCACTCTCGATTCTACTAGTGGGCTTGTTGAATCGAGAGGCTCATTCTGCAGCTTAGTATGATGTGTAACATTGTCCGTCCGTCATCAAAGTTGAAATTTTTTTCATGTCAGCTAAAATAAAAAAAATGTAAAATATAACAATAAAAAAATTTAAATAATGTCCGCTCATAAAAAAATTTGCATGTGAATAAATTGGATCCCTCTTGACTCATGTTAGATCCATATTTAAGATGGATCTATGTTGGTAAAGTCTAGGACGAATGCAGTTGAGGATTTCTTCTCTACGTTGAGTGCTAAGCCACGACCCATCAAGCTACCACTCTCCATTCCATCTAGAAGCGCCTTGAGGGAGAAATTTTGCCTCCACCTGTTATTCTCATCATATATGTTACCTTGTCCTCTCATTGCTATGTTGCCCCTATCTAGAGTATTATTGCAGAGTGAAGAGTTCTGTAGTTGGCCTTCTCCTATGCTTCCCTTCCAGCATTAGCCCTTTCTCAGATTGAATTGCTTCATATCTTATCTCTTGTGCGCTCCAATGTATTAATTCCCATGCCAAATTAATTACTGACCTTCTCTCCATTATTTCCATCACTTCCCCCCTTATAGTGTGAGCACCTTAGTTCGTTTGCTCGCATTCCCTCGTCTGACTCATGACTGGTTTGCAGATGGTGTTTGTTGCTAGGAAAATATGACTGATATCAAAGCTTCCCCTCGCTAGAACTCTCTACATCCTTTGTGTCGTAGCCAACATGCCTTCCCATGCAAGTATGTCTAAGCACCTTCATTTAAAGTAGAAAGGTGGCATACCGTTTCAGTGTAAATCACGAGATTAAGATTTTCCATTAGCAAGGGGCGTGTTGTCATTTTAAAATTATCTTATAATGATAACTTAAAATAAAGTTATAATTTAGTTAATATTTATGATTTTTAAAATTTTGATAATGTTGACATTTACCAATCATTTAATTTATATAGTTGCTCTAATATTATTTTAAGGAGAGAGGACATATCTTGTATTAAAAAGTTGTTGCATCTTCCTTAATGAGCATGATAATACAAATATATGATGCTCCAAAAAACCACCAAAATACTTTGTAAAAATTATTAGAAATTTGAATTTCATTGACTATAAAAATAAACAATACTAAAATATTTTAGATAACTATTATTAATATAGATTCTATTAAAGAACTCATATTGTTAAGCAAAATTTAAAAAACACTACATAGTGTTTGGCAAGAAAGTTCTAATCCAAATTTGGCATCTCCACATCATCTTACTATAGTTGCATAGTCTCATCCTTTTTTACCTCCTTTGCTATAGACCCATTTGTCAACAAGCTAGCATTTGACTTAGATGATGTAGAATTTATAATGAAAATCCTAACAAATTATCAAAGACAAACACACCCATCTTGAAGATCTTTAGTTTCTCTCTTTTCACTGTGTAGGGTATTTGGGATGAAGGCATTTTTAGAAATCCTAGCTTCTTCTTATAAATACATCCTACCAGTAATAAAGAGAGTTGAGTTCTTGTTATCAATAATATAATGTTTCTACCTTCTTAGAGTTTTATGAATGCCATTTATCTCACACTATGTGCATCTCCTAATATTTCCATGGTCCATACGAATGCCTATGGTCCACTAGAATTTTGTCCTCTTTCCAACATTCCCTTAGGAAATATATAACAAAGCAATATACCTGAGAATGGAATCCTGACCTTTTGTTGTTTACACATAGAAGGATTTAGAGAGCTTTAAGAGGAGCATATGAGTTACAAGCAACCAAATAGAAAATGACCCTCACCAAAACGAAAGAACCAAATGAGGCTAAGCAGAATAGACCTACAAAACTATCAAGTAGAGTCATGCAAATTATAGCCAGAAGAACTAGAGGAAGGTTCCACGAAGATAATCCAAAAACCCATAAAGAAGAACCATAATCAAATTTAGAGTCCTAATTCAAACCAAGACAAAACAAAGAAAGGAACCGCATGACTAGAAACCATAGAAAATCCCTATCTTTGAAACCTAAGATCAATTCCATTATCCTATTTGCAATAAAATTCAACTTTGAAAATAATTGATGACCTTGCTCCCACATTAAATGTTTAGTGTGTAAGTGTATTGGAAGTATAATTCTCCTTGGTATTCATGTTGCATGGTTAACCCATCCTTACAAATTAATATGCCATTTGTCTCTCATGCATGTTCAATTCATGACTTTGGGTTAAAACTTAAGTGTGAGGAAGAATGAAATCCCCACCCCCTTTTTGTTCTAAAAATACCATAGTCTAGTTGAACAATCCTATTGGGAAAATTATTTTCCTTTTGGTTGAGCTTCCTTGGGATATGAAAATATTCAAAATCAAGCAATTTCTTTCTTATTCTCTTCATAGTTCTTACAAGCTTACCATCACTAAGTGAAGGGTCTCTAAGTATCAAATTGATAGTTAATTTTAAATCTTCAATTATAATAAGTCTTTTGATTTGATTTTTATAAATGTACCTCAAAACTTGGAATAAAAACAATTTCTCTACTTAGTATTTCATTCCCTCGCCAAACCCATTCAAAGAGAGTTTACTCAATTTCCTTTCAAATCTTCCCTCATGCCATTCCTTATTGTGATAATTTTTATATTAAATTTAAAAATCAAAATTTAAAAACACTTAAAAATTCCATGTAAAGAATAAAAAGTTTTACTACAATACATCTCATCGTTCATTCCTTATTGTGATAATTTTTATATTAACATTAGAAATCAAAATTTAAAAACACTTAAAAATTCCATGTAAAAAAAAAAGTTTTACTACAATACATCGTTCATTCCTTATTGTGATAATTTTTATATTAACATTAAAAGTCAAAATTTAAAAACACTTAAAAATTTCATATAATTTTTTTTTTTTACTACAATACATTGTTCATCGTTCATTCCTTATTGTGATAATTTTTATATTAACATTAAAAATCAAAATTTAAAAACACTTAAAAATTCCATGAAACTTTTTTTTTTACTACAATACATCCTTAATCTTTCATTCTTATCCATAAACATACAAGTTACACCACTACCATACTTTTTTCACTTTCATTCCTATGTCATAAACATAGATATCACACAAATATTCTCCTCATCAATCATTTTTATGATTTCCCTTAATCTAAATTAAATATATTTAAAAATAAACAAATGTACTACATCAGTTTAACCATGATGTAAACTAACCATGTAAATTTTCTGTCATCAAGACAAATGGTTTGTACTACGCTAGGATGTTCCCTAGAAAATTGTTCCTAGGTTCCGGGGGCCTTGTAAGACTTTTTGGTTTTCAACTTGCAAAATGCGAATGTAAAGCTACGCGGGATGTTTAGTTATTGTGTTTTCAACTTGCAAAAGGTGAATGATCATAATGAGAGAGGGAATATATCATGAAATTTGATTTGACTAAAATTTATTTCACATAGTATAAAGCAAAAGCTCTGTGCTACACCCTTCACATTATGGAATTCCATGACAAAGGCACAACACACTTTACAATAATAGTCGTTGATTCACTTATAAAAGTTCGTCTGGTTACACTAAGATTTTGTAAACCCTATTTACGTTGAATATTGAAGATTTTAATAATGATGATAGTTATTAATGTTTATTAAATTTTAATTAATTATTTTTTAAATAAGTTTAGATTGATTTTAACCTCTGATTTAATATTACATGAGGGATTAAATTTCTTGAAATACACATCTTTTCTAAAATGAAATTAGTAAAATTTGAATTAAGATAGATTAAGCTAAAAAAAATTATTAATTATAAGTATAATTATTTTATTTTAATTTTTTTTTATGTAATTGTTTGAGTGGAATGTTTAGTTATTTAATTATTATTATTATTATTCTTTGAGATAAAAATAAGGTCAAACTTGTTAAAAATGGCAATAAGAAAATCCTGATTTAATTTGTCTTGAATTAAATTAGGAGAAAATTGTAATTCCACATCACAAGACAACGAGAATGAGTTAACTAAGTTAATCTCACTTAGTTGGCTCAATTAATTTGACTTGAGGGCCTAAGTTGTTAATTTGACTTAGTTGCCTCAATTAATTTGACTTGAGGGCCTAACTTGTTAATTTGACTTAGTTGCCTCAATTAATTCGACTTGAGGGCCTAACTTGTTAATTTGACTTAGTTGCCTCAATTAATTCCACTTGAGGGCCTAATTTGTTAATTTGACTTAGTTGGCTCAATTAATTCGAGTTGAGGGACTAATTTGAGTCATGTAGAGTGGTTCATAAATTTTAGGAGCCTGGGTTGAGGTTTAATTTGAGTTGTAATAGTTTAATTCAGTGAAACTGAGTTAATGTCAGTTAAACTGGTGGAGGAACTAGTAGGAAGTCTAGCAATGGGGTGCAACTTTATGTGTTCAACCAATTAAGTGATAAATCAACCATAAGTAACTCATGAGTGCATGAAATTTGAGTTACACTATTGAGATTGGAGTTCAAGGGTAGTGTACTATCAGTGGTATAATTTTCCAAGTTGTACAGGTGTTGCATGTAGTCAGAGAAGGGCCTATAGAGATTGCACAATTCAAGATGGGGACTTCCCTAATTAATAGGGGGTTAATTCCTTGAGAAACAGTGCAAAGAAATAGGAGCTTGGTAGGCAGCAAAATTGGCTAAATATTGGACAGAGTCGGCTTGTGAGGCAGTAAGAAAAATTGTACTAGTGCAAAGGTTGCTCAGGCTTGAGCAAGCATTGTAAATCTTCTCTATTTTTTTATCTAATACAATATAAAGATAGGAAGGGGTTTTGGGCAGCAAGCTTTCCCCTTGGACAAATCTTTGAGCATATGTTATTGAATCGTGTCTCATGTTTTGTCATTTCTCGATTGATTGAATGTTTCCGTTGATGGGTAGAGTGAATTCAAGTATTTTGTTTTAGCATATTACATAAGAAATTTGAATCTACAAGGAATTTGTACATGGTATCAAAGAAGGAATCACAGTAGAAGAGAGGAAGTGGAGTTTGCCTTTGTAGGTAAATCAAATTTGCAAGATCATTCTTCAGAGCTAGTAGGATGCCGTTCTATGGATTGAGACTCAAGTATGCCCTTGAGAGTAGCTCAAATTATATTGCTTTGAAAGACAAGATGGAGGTAGTGTTGGAAGGTAACAGGTTGAAGGAATTCATAGACAATTATATTCCTAAGCCTCCAACAACCGATGCTCAGGATCTGGCTGAGTGGAAGAAATGTGTGGCAAAGGCGAGGAGGATCATACTAGAACGAGTTCTACATCATATTTTCTTGAATCTCCATGGGAATGATACGACATATGCAATGTGGTAAGCCTTGATAGACTTGTTTCATAACAACAATGACCACAGGAAGTTGGCACTAAAGGACAAGCTTCGGAAAAGCAAGATGGAGAAGGGTGACACAATACCACAATACCTTAGCAGGTTCACCCAATGTCTGGATGAACTTGGGAGTGATGGTATTACAGTTGTTGAAGATGATTTGGTAAGCCTAACACTTCTAGGCATTCCCAAGAGCTGCCACAATTACTAGGATTCGGTAAATGGGAGAGAGAAGCTACCAAATTGGGAGGGATTGTGGTCCAACTTGGTGCAGAAAGAGATAAGGCAGAACACCAAAGATGGAACCTCATCCAAGCATGATGATGAGGAGAATTATGCCTTGGATGGAAAGGAAAAGAAAGGGAAAGGGAAGAAATACCAATCCAAAGGAGATTTTGGTCAGGCAAGCAAGAAAAAATACTTGTCAAAGATTAAATGTTTTCATTGTCATGAACTGGGACACTATGCCACAAAGTGTCCACATAAAAAGGCCGATAAGAAGTCCTCAGGAGGAGTGGCAGGTGAAGCTCTTGCCTCACAATTCGAGTTGGATTTCACACTCATTGCATACATGGTGACATCAGTGATGGGTAGTGTATGGTATCTGGATAGTGGAGCCTCATTCCATATGTCGAGCAACAAATACTTTTTCAGTGACTTTGAGGAGAAGGACCTCTAGATGCACATCAAGGTGGGAGATGATGGAAGGTATAGTGCAACTAGTATCAGTACAATTACTTTTCATAGGGAGTCTGGTTCTCCTCTCACATTAAAGGATGTCATGTATCTTCTGGGTCTGAAAAAAGAATTTAGTTTCAGTTCTATGTTGGAAGACCATGGCTACAATGTGACATTTAGCAAAGAAAAGGTTTTCCTTAGACATATCTCCATAGGACAAGTGAAGCGAATCAGGGTTCGAGTGAAGAACCTCTACAAATTGGATGCAGGAGATTGTGTTTCATTGAGTACGAAAGCAGAGAAGATGCAGAGATGAGACATTGATGAATTTTCGCATAGGATACTTGGCCATTTGCACCATGGAGCCATGAACATCATACAACAGATTTCTACAGGACTTCCTGAAGCGAACAAAGTTCCTTCTATAAATTAATTATTCCAGAAAACTAGGAATATAAAGATATCCATTAAGGATATAAATACTATATTAAATATATGAATAAGAATAAGAATGAGTGATTGGTTTACAATGAGAACAAGCAGCTTGCTTATATATCACGCAAGTGTCTCTTCATGAAGAGTCATGTCTTATTAGACATGCCTCTTCAACCCAATTATTACTTAACTAATAATTAATTATGATTATTGATTTACATTTTTCATTATATTATATTATTTTTAGTTACATTGCCTCCTTCCTCAAAGAGCTTTGTCCTCAAAGTTTGTCGATGAAAAAAAGCTTGATCTCCTTTTCGGCTTCGAACGTCTTTTTGTCTTGGAACAGTCATCTTCATCAACACAAGTCAATATGATCTTCTTAGTGACAAACAGAATTGTCGCACTGAGAAGGGATCAGACCATCCTAGATTAATCTTCTGTATAGTATTCTAATCACTGGAATTTTGTAACGACTTGTCAGCATAAGACGGAATTGATGTAACGTCATTATTCTCTGAAACATTAATTTGTTGTCTACGGTTTGAATGGTCTTGATACACAGCTTGGTTGATTTGTCTATTGTCATGATTTGGATGCCGATATAAAGTTTTTAGATTTTCTTCTGGCGAAGATGTTGTTGAATTGGTTATGGAACATTCACTTGGGATGTCCCTTGTCTGAACTGCAACATCTACGTGTGTCATTTCTTCAACTGACTTGTCTTCTTGAATTGTCATATTCACTGGATCGGTATTCGTTCCCTTATTTTCAAGTTGAATTGTTGTGACTGCAGATTTCGATACTTCTTCTTGAGTGACTTGTTCTAACTTATCTTTTAATGCTTTCTCATCCACCTTAAGTTTCTTAATTTGATTGAGCAGACTTTGATTATGGTTTCTCAAACGTAAAAGTTCTTTGGTTTTTGATTCATCAACCTTATTTTCAGTTTTTTGAATTTTAAATTTTTCATCTTTTAGATCTCTAATTTGTTCTAATAAATTTTTATTAAGGTTCTTTAAACGCAAATTTTCCTCTTCTTGTTCTGATAAATGCTGCTTGAGTTCTTTCTTTGAGACTTTAGTCTTCTTTACTTGTGCTAGTAATTTTTCGACGTGGTCCTTGAGACGAGAAATTTCTTCATCTTTTTCCATTATTTCTTTGTAATGCATCTCCACAAGTCCAGCATATTGTTGCTTAAGTATTGTGATTTCTTGTTTTATATCTCTTTGGAATTGTTTTTGTTCATTTCTTAGAGATTCCATTTTTTTTCACTTCTTTTATCTTCCTTTTTTTTCAACAATTTATTTATTTCTATTTTTTTTTTAATTTTTATATGATATTCTTTTTCCTTTTTTTCTTTTTTACTCTCTTTTTATATAATTTCTCCTTTATTTTATATATTATATATATATAGCTCTCTTTTTCTTTCCTTGTTGTTCACTCTTTTAATAAATTTTTATATAATAATAAATTTTTGGTTTATAATATATAATTATAAATTATTATATATTATATAATTTAAATTATATATATTATAAAATTATAATTATATAAAATTTTATATATACTTTTTGAGACCCGCTTTTCCTTTTATATGTAACTATATAAAGCTTATATAGTATCCCTTTTTTATAATTATAATAATATGTTTTTTCTCATAAAATTTGGATGAGACGTGACTCTTGGTACGGTCACAATCTTTAGATTTGAATGATTAAATTATTTAGATCACACATTTTTCCTCCAACGTTATCAAAATATCTTTTACTTTTAAAATACCATGGGCAATTACCATGGGTTGTTTCTAAAACCTCGGTTAATGTTCTCCACGTAAAATGTAAAACTTACCACTAGTTTCTAAAACCACGGGTAATTACTAATGGTTTCTAAAATGCCATGGGTTGTTTCTAAAACCTCAGTTAATGTTCTCCACGTAAAAATGTAAATTTACCGCGTAAAAATGTAAACTTACCACTGGTTTCTAAAACCACGGGCAATTACCATTGGTTTCTAAAACCACGGGCTTTTC
>APFE030272012.1:19496-200763 GCA_000404065.3 Pinus taeda
TATATATATATATATATATTTTCACCTTCTTCTTTTTTTTGTTCAGAATATTTTATTTCCTTTCCTCTTTTCTTTTTTTTTATATACCCTTCTTCTTTATTCTTTATTATTTTATTTTTTTTAAATAATGGCCAAAGACCTAAAAAGTGGAGAATCTCCCAATATGTAGCGAAACGCTTCAATTATGACACCAACAAGGTTGATAATAGGTTGATAGCCAAAGGCCTGGTGATCAGCCAAACGTGGCTCTGATACCAATGAAGCGAACAAAGTTCCTTTTGAAGATTAATTATTCCAAAAGACTTGGAATATGAAATTATCCATTGAGGATATAAATATTATATTAAATAAAATGAATAAGAATGAGTGATTGGTTTACAATGAGAACAAGCAGCTTGCTTATATATCACGCAAGTGTCTCTTCATGAAGAGTCATGTCTTATTAGACATGCCTCTTCAACCCAATTTCTACTTAACTAATAATTAATTATGATTATTATCATTTACATTATATTTATATTATTTATATATTTTATTCGTTACACTTCCCAAGGGTACACTAGAGTAGCAAGATACATGCAAAGGGTGTACACTAGCAAATTACACCAAAGCCACCTTTCATGATAAGGACAGTAGAGCAAAAGCAGTGCTTGAAAGAGTTCACTCAGATCTGTGTGGACCATTCTCGACAACGTCCATGGACAAGCACAAGTATTATGTTATATTTGTAGATGATTTCTCACTAAGTGCTATATTTTCTTCATGCAGAAGAAAGACCATACATTATCCAAGTTTTGTGAATTTAAAGCACTTGTTGAGAAAGACACTTTCAGGAAAGCAAAGGCTCTTAGGAGTGACAACGGTGGTGAATATGGGTTGAATTAGTTCAAGAAATTTTGTGCATCGAAAGGCATTCAACAGGAGATAATATGACCCTATAACTAATCAGGTGCTCAAAATTAGGCTCAAAACTCAAAGTGGCATAATCTTAATAAACTTAGCTTTAGAGTGGAGTGCTCATCGTCCTGATTCCAATGATGCGAAAGAACTTGAATCTGAGCTCATATGGACAAGTTAGAGCAAGTCCAAGTTCAGGTTTTACTTGGACACATGGCTTTAGTGGATGACATGGCAAGCCCCTTCAATGAATGGGGAAGCACCAAGTGGCAAGCTTCCATTAGCCCTGCATTTCGCAAATCGCATGTCGTAGGTGGGTCAGCATTAAAGAATTGGCCCTAGCAAGTGCGATGCGATGAATCAACCCCCGGCGTACCTAGATTGCAATGTGTTAACATTGCAGAAGTGCAGAGTCCCATATATATGTTACCGCCTGATTCCACCGATTGCGAATTGCGATGGATCCTAGATGCGATAAGATTATGGGTTCTAGTTAATAGTTCCATCAGGTCCTCTGTATCACACTCGCACATCGCCCTGTCATGTTCGCAGACCATAAGACCGTCGGTTATCCACCGATTGCGATTTTCAATTAAGCAATCGATGTTGGTAGATTATGGACTACTAAGTGGCGAAATTTTCGCCCATTTAGTGCAATTTTTGAGTGAAATTTTAGGTTAATGCCGGAAACGGTGCAGTTTGTGGAGCGAATGTTGGGAGAACTAGGAGAGGTCATAACGTCTTCAGTTTTCCACCAAATTTGATGCAAAAAGAGGCTATAGAGCCATGCTTGGACATTTTAGACTCACTGGAGCAGGTTTCAAAAGCATTTGAGCATTGTAAACACATATTTTTACACTTTTGAGCATAATAGAGATGCCCAAGCCATTGGAAGCTTGACCAAGGAGACGTAGCCCAAGAGGGGTGAACTCCTTTATCATGTTCTTGTTGTAATGTGTTTTTTATTATGTTCTATACATTTTTATGTTGTTGTCTCTTATTTATGTTAAATTTCTCATAAAATTAACATAAAAACTCATCATTGCACTTGAAAAAAATCATGAATCCTTAAGCACAATGAAAGCATTTTGTTTCTAATCTAAGGAGGATCTTGGCACAACAATCTAATATTCTAAATCAGATCATTTTGGTATCAGAGCACTAGGTTTGCTTTGTGAAAGAAGGATTTAACTATTTGCAAATTTATTTAATGCTTACAAGGTTAAAACTTGAAAGAGGAGAAGGGAAGCTGGTTGGAAGCCCTAAAGTTGGGTCAAGGGAAAGGAGAGCAAGGTTACCACAGTCTCCAAGACTAATTTATCTTTCAGTTGCAGTTGAGACTCTAGAGATCATGTCTCATGAAGGAGAACCTACAAACATGACAAAAGATGAGAAGACCTTCAGAAACAATTTCTTTGATATGACAAAGATGGTAAACGTCCTCTATGAAGAAAGGAATACTAGGTTGGAAGGGGAAAGTTCCAAACCTCCCAAAGGAGAAAGCTCTTCAGGAGGAGGTAATGGAAATGGAGACAAACCTCCACCCTCTCCACCATATTCTTCATATTCTTATTCACAAGAATCTTCACCCTCTTCCACTAACACAACCCTTACTCATACTCATCATCTTACTTCAAAAGGAACTGGTAAATCACCTTTTTAAAAACTTGATGTTAAATCTGAGTTGCCCATGTATAATGGTGAAGTGAATAGCCCCAAGAGTTAGCTCAACCGGTCAAATCAGTGCCTCGCCAATCTGGAGGTCACAAGGTCAATTCCGAAAGCTCTTGGGGTTAGGTCTAGATATAGGCCGAGGGGTGTGATCCCCTTTGGGGTCAATCTACCCAGTTCTTACCGTGGACGTAGCGGCTACGCAGTGACCATGGGTATCCGTGAACCACACATGAAAAAAGAAGAAGAAAAAAATGGTGAATTGAATGCAAAGAAGCTTGATAATTGGATTCATCAATTGGAGGCCTATTGCAGGATTCAAAACCTTCAATAGGATGACATAAAGGTTCAGTTAGCTTCCTTGAGAGTGGAGGGTGCAACATAGATATGGTTGGAATCAAAGACCCAAGAGGAGATTAAAAAACATGGTAAAATATCCATTTCTTGGAATGATTTCATTGCTACAATCAAAAGACAATTCTACCCTCTAGCGTATGTGCAGGAATCCATCATGAATTGACAGAACTTTAGACAACTTAAAGGTAAAAATGTGCAAGATTACACCCAAGAATTCAGAAAAAGTTCTTTGATGTTAGGTGTAGATTTGAAATCACATGAAACATTGTTGAAGTACATAGGGGGTTTACACAGTTACCTTAAGCATACTATCTTAATGTTTAATCCCAATAACATAGATGATGTGTGTGTGCAAGCCACTCATCTTGAGGCAAGAGGGAAAAACACCCCATAAGAAGGTAGTAAAAATCCATTTAAGAGTAAAGGAAAGGAAAAGTAAATTGTGTCTATCTAAAAAGAAGGAGAGAAAGTTACATGCAAACATTGTTCCAGAGAGGGTCATGATGAAGTTCATTTTTGGAAGCTTCATCCTAAAATGAGACCAAAAAGAAACAACAACAAGGGAAAACAAAAGACAACTACAACCACTCAAGAGGATTTGGGATCTGATTCGGGTGATGAAACTAAAATCACATCCATGAGGTTAAAAGGAAAATAATCCATTGCTAGCACTAGTTCTTCAAACTCACGAAATGAAACTCCAAATGAAAAGAGGAGAATAGAACCTCTTCACATAAGGGTGATATCAAAACACAACAAGGTTGATACACTTTTCGACAGTGGCTCTCAAGCCAATCTTATCTCTAAAAACATTGTCAAAAATTTAAGATTGGAAACCGTTCCACATTATAAACTGTATCCACTTCGATGGGTGTGTGACAATGCACAATTTCAAGTTACTAGAAAATGTAAACTAAAATTTTCCATTACTGCAAATTTCATAGATGAAGTGGAGCTTGATGTTGTGTCGTTAGATATATGTGGCATAGTTTTGGGTAGCTCATACCTTTATGACAAAAAATATATCTTCCATAGACATGAAAACAAATATCATTTCTTTAAAGATGGAGAAGAATATATTATGAGAGTTGATAGGAAGAAAATAAATTTTTCACTTGTTAATGCAGGGCAGATGAAAAGACTAGTGAATTCGAGCAAGAATTTTGTGCTTTTAATGATCAAACCTAAGAATGATGTTGATAATGAAGCTTTTAAAGGTTGTGATTGAAATTTGAAATCTAAATTGGTGTACGTAGTTAACCAATATGATGAGATGTTTCAGGAACCAAAGGGATTACCTCGCAAGAGAGGAATCCAACATGAGATGCAGTTGCAGCAAGATTGTCCTCTTCCTAACATTGGCATGTACAAGATGTTAGTGATGGAAAGTGCAGAAATTAAGAAGAAATTCAAGAGTTGTTGAATAAAGGGATCATTAGACCATCTTCCTTGCCATGTGGTTCACCTATTGTCTTCATGCTAAAGAAGGATGGAACATGGTGCATGTATGTGGACCTTTGTGCATTGAACAAAATTACGGTAAAGAACCGTTACCCACTGCCTAGAATAAATTATTTACTTGATCAATTGAAAGATGCAAATTATTTTACTAAGATGGACTTAAGAAGTGGCTACCATCAAGTTAGAATAGTTGAAGGATACATTTGCAAGACAACATTCAAAATAAGACAAGGTTTGTTTGAAGGGCTAGTTATGCAGTTTGGTTTATGTAATGCTCCCGCTACATTCATGTGTGTGATGAATGATGTGTTGAGGCCAGTTCTTGATGAGTTTCTCAAAGTCTACTTAGATGAAATATTATTTTTCAGTAAATCTTGTGATGAACATGTCATGCATGTAAGAAAATAACTTGATGTTTTGAAAAAAGAACAGTTGTATCTTAAGATGTCAAAGTGCGAGTTTGGAATAACTTCTTTAGTTTACTTGGGTCATATTGTTGGAGGAGGTGAGTTGAAAATAGATCCATCCAAGGTTGATGCAATTGTGAATTGGCCAAGGCTTGAGATAATTACTGAGTGGGGAGGAAAACATCAAAATCCCTTTGATGCATTGAAGGAAAAGATTAGTACAACTCCAATACTTGCACTTCCAGACTTGAGACAGTCATTTGAGATTCATACTGGTGCTAGTGGCTATGGTATGGGTGTAGTCCTCATGCAACATGCTAAGCCTATCTTTTTTCATTCAAAAAATTTTAATGGTGCATGATTAACTATCCTATGTATGCCAAGGAATTGTATGCATTGGTGCAAAGTGTGAAAAAATGGAAACACTACTTGATGGGTAAGGAAACAATTATTCACATAGATCATCAACCATTGGAATAGTTGCAATCACAATCAAAGTTGCAGCAATCAAGACACTTTCAATGGACGGGTTATCTTCAACAATTCCACTTTGTAATCAGGTATAAGAAAGGTATCTACAATAAAGTTGTTGATATGCTTTCTAGGCCTATTGTTAGTCTAGCTACTTTCCTCAAGCATAATTTTGTTTTACATGAAATTTATATTGAGAAATATGCTTTAGATAATGACTTTCAAGATGTTTATGCAAGCTTGAGTCAAGGTAACCAGGTAGAGGAATTGGATTATCATTTGCATGATAACTTGTTGTACCATCTTGGCAAGCTTTGTATTCCACGGGGAGAAAGAGTTAACATCATAAGAGAGGCACATACTTCTCTTATTGCTAGTCATTTTTTTGTAAGTAAGATGGTGGCACATCTACAAAGGTATTTTTATTGGCCTCGTATGCTTGAAAGTGTGTCTCATTTTATTAAAGGATGTTCATTATGTGCGATCAGTAAGCATAGCAATAGGAAGTTAGGATTGTACACTCCACTTCTTGTTCCTTCACGACCGTGGGAGAGTGTTTCTATGGATTTTGTACAAGGTCTTCCATTGTCAAAAAGGAGGGCATGATTATTTGTATGTAGTTGTGGATAGGTTTAGAAAAATGTGTATTTTGATGCTATGTAAAAAGCAAGTTACAACTACACAAACTGCTCATTTATTCTTTTAGAATGTTTGGGTACATTTTGGATTGGCCTCATCCATTGTTAGCAATCAAGATTCTCACTTTGTAGGGAATTTTTGGTCAAGCTTATGGGGATTCATGGAAACCAAATTGAAAAAGAGTACAACTTTTCATCCACAAATAGATGGTCAAATAGAGGTGGTGAACAGAACAATGATACATCTTCTTCATGGGTATTGCAACAAGCATCCTAAGTTGTGGGATGAACATTTTCACTATATTCAGCATGCTTACAAGCGATCCAAGCACTATTCAACTCAAACTTCACCATTTGAGGCATGCTTGGGATACTTGCCTAGATATAATTTGGATTTTATTTTTGGAAAATATGTTTCCATTGAAGGTCATAGCGACATAGACAAAGCAAGAAAGTTCACTGAACAAATCCAATTAGTACAAAAGGTTCAAGAACAGCTTGAGAAAATCCAAAGCAAGACATGACAAGTATCATCAAGATCATAAGTTCCAAGTTGGTGATGAAGTTTGGCTTCACATTAACAAAGAGAGGCTACAAGGATAAGGTAAAAAAGTAAAACCAATTAGATATGGTTCATTTAGAATTTTGGAAAAGATTGGTAACAATGCCTTCAGGTTGCATTTGCCTTCATATATACAAATTTATGTTGTTGTTAATGTTGATAATTTAAGGTTGTATGAGCCTCCTTTGATTGAATATCAAGGAGAGAATATTCAAATTCCATCTATTGAAGACTTTTCTCCAGAATTCCTTAATGAGCTTCAGCAAGACACTATACTTGATAGAAGAACAAGGATATCAAAAAGGGGAAGTATTGATTATCTTCGAGTGGGGCTCAATGGTAAAAATCCTTTAAAATCAAAATGGATAGAGGTTAGAAAGGTGAGGAAATTGTACCCTCACCTACTGGAAAATTAAAAGTGACTTTTTGGGGTCCCAAAGGCTCCCAGTGGGGAGGAGTGATCATATGCTCAAAATTAGGCTCAAAACTCAGAGTGGAAGAATCTAGATAAACTTAGCTTTAGATCGAAGTTCTCGTCATCCTAACTCCAATAGTGTGAATCACACTCGAATCTGAGCTCATATGAAGAAGTTAGAGCAAGTCAAAGTTCAGGTTTGACTTGGACACATGGCAAGAGTGGATGATGTGATAGGACCCTTTAGCGAATGGGGAAGCACCAAGTGGCAAACTGACATTGGCCCCACATTTCACAAATCGTATGTCGCAGGTGGCTTGCCGTTAAAGAATCGGCCCCTGCAGGTGCAATGTAATGAATCGACCCCCAACATACCCAGGTTGCGATGCAATAATCATAGTCGCACATCGTAGAAGTGTAGAGTCTCGTATATATGTTACCCCCTAACTCCACCGATTGCAAATTGCAATGCATCCCGGATGATAAGATTATGGGCTCCAGTTAATAGTTCAATCGGGTCCGTTGTATCACAATTGCACATCACCCCACCGTGTTCACAGCCATAAGACCGTCGGTTCTCCACTGATTTCAATTTGTGATGGAACAGTCAATGCCGATATATTATGGACAACTGCACAATGAAATTTTCACCTAGTTAGCACAATTTTGTAGAGAAATTGTAGGTTCATGCCGGAAATGGTGCAATTTGTGGAGCGAATATTGGGAGAACTAGGAGAGTTCATAACTTCTTCAATTTTCCACCAAATTTGATGTAAAAAGTGGCTAGAGAGCCATTTTTGGACATTCTGGACTCATTGGAGTAGGTTTCAAAAGAATTTGAGCATTGTAAACAAATATTTTTACACTTTTGAGCATAATAGAGAGGCCCAAGCCATGGGAAGTTGGACCAAGGAGACATAGCCTAGGAGGGGCGAACTCCTTTATCATGTTCCTATTGTAATGTGTTTTTGATGATGTTCTGTAGATTTTTATGTTGTTATTTAGTCTCTTTATTACGTTAAATTTCTCATAAAATTTACATAAAAACTCATCGTTTCACTTGCAAAAAGTCATGAATCCTTAATCACAATGAAATCATTTTGTTTCTAATCTAAGGAGGACATTAGCACAATAATCTAATATTCTAAATCAGATCAATAACCCACAGTAGAATGGGGTGGCTGAGAGGAAGAACAGAGGTATTATGGGAGATGCATGTGCGATGTTACATGATTAGGACCTACTATTGCACTTGTGGGCTGAAGCATGCAACGTAGTTGTATATGTGCAAAACAAGAGTCCTCATTGGATTCTCCGGATGAGTACACAAGAAGAAGACTTTTTAGGGAAGAAACCAGATGTGTCACACTTTAGGATCTTTGGCTCATCAGTTTAATTTCATGTTACCAAGGATGCAAGGAAAAATCTAGAGCTGACAGCTGAATTGGGCATATTTGTGGGGCACATTGATACACCTCACAACTATGAGGTGTACCTATCATCTCACAAGATGACAATTGTTCATAGAGATGTGAAGTTCAATGAAGAGAAGGCCATGCGATGTTCCCTTCAGAGGGAGCTTAAATTACATGCAAATGAGGAGATTTTGGCTCCAAAGGAAGAACCTTAGGATGATGTCGAGCAGCCACAAATAGAGGAGAAGAGAATGGAAGCACCCACTCATGCAGAGACATCCAGAGATTGAAGGAAGTACACCAGGGAAGATGAAAAATTATTACATGATGCTAGAGAGAATGCAGGAGCACCCACATCACAACACAGGTAAAGAAGGTCACTATATCCGTACACTGGGTACATGGCTCTAATGAGTGAGCTAGCTGAGGTAGAACCGTCCTCATTCAAAGAAGTAGTACAGAAGCCAGTATGGGTTGATTCCATGGCAGAGGAATATGATTCCATAATCAGAAGTAGTGTTTGGGAAGTTGTCCCAAGACTAGAGAATAAGTCAGTGGTAGGTTCGAGGTGGATATATAAGGTGAAGCAAGCAATATATGGAAGCATCACGAAACACAAGGCCAGATATGTGGCCAGGGGGTTTCTCTTAGGTGGAGGGAATTAATTACAAGGGGACATTTTCCCTATTATCAAGGTACTCTTCAATCATATCAATTCTAGCTCTTGTAGCACAGATGGGATGGAAGATACACTAGATGGATGTGAAGACAACATTCCTTAAGGGAGTGGTTGAGAAGGAGGTGTAAATTGAGTATCAAAAGGATTTGTCAACAGAGAGTCACATGTGTGTAGACTCAAGCGAGCATTGTATGGATTGAAACAAGCACCCTATGCTTGGTGCATTTGGATCGACAACTATTTCACTAAGTTGGGCGTTGGGATTCACCAAAAGTGAAGCAAATGCAACCTTTACCATATTGTGGTTGAAGGTTAATTATTGATTATAGTATTATATGTTGATGATTTAATTATAACAAGTGATGAGAAGATGGTCAAATCTTGCAAAGAGGATCTTGCAAGAGAATTCAAGATGAAGGACCTAGGGCTCATCCATTATTTCCTCAGTATGGAATTATGTCAAGGAGATGGGGAATTGTTTGTCTCTAAGGGTAAGTATGCTAATGAGATACTAAAGAAGTTCCACATGGAGAGAAACAAACCCATGGATACTCCTCTAGCAGGGAATTGAGGGAAGGAAGATGCTACTTTAGGTTAAGTAGTGGAGGCTACTATTTACAGGCATATTGTGGGTTCACTTATGTATTTGGTAAACAAATGACTAGACATACATGTGTTATGCAGTTAACTATCTTATTCAAGCAATGGTTAAGCCAACCAAATTGTATAGGAAGGAAGCCAAACATGTGTTTAGATACCTCAGAGGCACTACTCAGTATGCCCTTCGGTACAAGGGGACAAAGGGAGTGAAGCTGCAAGGCTTCTTAGATGCAGATTGGGAAGGTAGTCCATTAGAAATGAAGAGAACATCAAGAGGCATCTTCATATTGGGTCAACAATAGTTTCTTGGTACAATAGGAAACAAAGATAAATTTCACTCAGTTCAACAGAAGCAAAGTACATGGATGCTTGTCAAACAACTTGTGAAGTTATATGGATGAGGAAGATTCTTGTTGGGTTGTTTGGTCAGATGATGGATCCTATAGTTATTTATTGCGACAACCAGAGTTGCATCAAACTCTCTGAGAATCTATTTTTTCATGATCAATCCAAGCATATTGAGATCATGTATCACCATCTACAATATTATGTGCAAAGGAGAATCATGTTGTTGGAGTACATTCCTATAGAGGAACATGATGCAGATATTTTGACAAAGGCATTGTCAAGATGCAAATTCGAGTTCCATAGAGGTAGGATTGGGATAGCAGATAATCCCTTTCTTATTGAGAAGGAGTATTGAAAATGGAAACAAGAAAATCCTAATTTAATTATCCCTTGAATTAAAGTGGAATTAAATTAGGAGAAAATTGTAATTCCACATCACAAGACAACGAGAATGAGTTAACCAAGTTAATTTCACTTAGTTGGCTCAAGTAAATCGAGTTGAGGGCCTAACTTGAGTTATGTAGAGTTGTTCCTAAAGTTTAGGAGCCTATGCTAGGCTTTAATTTGAGGGTTAATAGTTTAATTCAATTAAACTGAGTTAATGTCAGTTAAACTAGTTCCAATTGTTGGAGGAACTAGTAGGAGGTGTAGCAGTAGGGTGCAACTTCATGTGTTCAACCAATTAATTGATCAATCAACCAAAATTAACTAAAGCATGCATGAAATTTTAGTTACCCAGTTGATATTGGAGTTCCAGGGAAGTGTACTATCAATTGTATAATGTTGCGAGTTGTACAGGTGGTGCATGCAGTCAGAGAATGGCTTATAGATATTGTGCAATTTAGGATGCGGTTTTTCCTAATTAATAGGGTCTAATTCCTTGAGAAATGGTGCAAGGAAATAGGAGCTTCGCAAGAAGTAGAATTGGCTAAGTATTAGCTAGATTCGGGTTAGCAAGTAGTGAGATATATTGTATTAGTGTAGAGGTTGCTCAAGCTTGAGAAAGCATTGTGAATATTCTATATTTTTCTGATCTCATGCAATATACAGATAGGAATGGTTTTGAGCAGCAATATTTCCCCTTAGATAAATCTCTGAGCATATGTGATTGAATATTGTCTCATGTTTTATGATTTCTCGATCGATTAATTGTTTCCATTGATGAGTATAATAGGTTCAAGTGTTTTGTTTTAGCATATTACATAAGCAGTTTGAATCTACAAGGAATTTATACAAAACTTAAATCGTATTAAAAGTTTTATCAATTGAGTAGATAGCTATTTAGTTTACGTGTAGTTTAATTAATAGATGAAATGGTTTTTTTGGCATTTTTTCTTGTTGATTTTAACGAAAATTTGATAGATCTTTTGTTTAATTTGTTTAATTTGAGTGCTTTAGGAAATTTCAGGGTGTTGAATCCATTTATGCATTTGAAAATGTATTTTAAACAATAAAAAAACACAATTTTACTTGAAATTCTACTGTTGGATCCTAGTGAAAAAATCACATCATCTATAAATTAGACTGCACCTTTAGTTTAACATTACATGTGGACAATATGTTTACATAACATAACTGGACAAACAGGACAACATCTTCCATTATGGGTTGGAGAGCACCGCCCGATGCTATAAATTAAGAAATTATTTAGTTTATTTAAAAAAAATTATATCCATAAATAGTTTTAAGAAAAATATTTTTAAATCATTAGAATTTTGATGAGTTAAAATATTAGGAAAATTGGTATTGTAACAAATATTTTGAAATTGCAATTTATTGTGGATGTATATAGAAAAATTTAAGCAATTTTTTTCAACCCTCTTAATATCGCAAAATTGACAAACTCTTTTGATCAATAGTATTTTAGGATTTGTCCATTGCTCCATTTTCTATAGAGCTTGTGAGAGTTTGTTCTCATTTTAACAATGTTGATTTTCTTCTTTAATTTGACTAAATAAAGAGACACTTTTTTATCCTTAAATTTAGATGTAATATCATTTTTAATATTATAATTATTCTGCAAAGTGACATCTTCCTTTATTCATCAATGGTTTAACCAAGACTTAGCATCTTTATGCCAACCTTGTTTTAGCGGCAAGCAATTTTAGCTAGAGTTTGAAGCAACCTTAAGAACCATCTTTTCTTTTATGTTATTTATCTTGTTTATGTACATTAGGTACCTATTCATAGTGATGTTCTCAAGAGAGGCTTGATTATATGAGAGGGATATAATAGTGTTTATTACCTTTAGTTTTAAGAACACAAATTATAAAATGCTTTAAATTATTAAAGAGGAGTTTTTTCTTATCCCAAAACTAAATAACTATTCTTTCACAAGTATTTCAAGACTATAATAATATTTTTACCACTCATTTATCCTCTACTCAATGTTGTAGTTTGACTTAAGCCTATGGTGAATATTAATTCTTAAATATTGATGAAGTCATTTAGTCCAAGCTATTAACATAAGTCTAGCGATATTTTTGGATTTGATTATCATAATCTTTGTTTTGCTAATATTAACATTCATACCCATACTATTCCAATAACTCTTGAGAATATGTAGTTTTTTATCAATATTATAAGGACTCCTCACTACAAGAACAATATCATTAGCATAATAATAAAGATGATGACTACACCAACTAAAGTCATGTCGACACAACCTGCTTAATTGAAACAACCTTCTAACTTATTGATGTATATATCAAAAAAGATAGAAGGCATGAGACACCCTTACTTAAATCCTATAATATGCTATTAAATGTTCACATTAAACATTGCTTGTACAAAAAAATTGTATTTTAGTGATAAGAAATATTATTTTAATTATTTATGATGTTAAATTTTCAAGTAATAAGGTTTCACCATGAAAATTTGTATGTACATTTATTTATTTATAAGTAATTGTTAAAAGTTAGCATTGAAAAAAACATGTTAGGGGTTATATAATAAATAATTACATCCAAGATAAAGGATCATATGATTAGGTGAATTTCTTGTCTTTGCATATGTGAGGAATATGCCAACCTCTAAATTTCAAGTAAATCATGCAAATTTTGATTTACATGAGTAGATGGAGATGAATTGAGATCTTAAACCAGTGTAAGAGCACACGTTTCTAGAACAAATTTCAATTTTAGATTCTTGTCATCATCCACTATTGTGATGGATGCACAATTTCTTCCTAATCGTTTTTCTTCCTTTTAGTAAAGCATGAAGATTTTTATTTGTGAGTAGATGTAAATGAATTGAGAGAATTAACAAAATGAAATCAATACATTTCCATAACAAATTTTAGTTTCATATTCTTGTCATCATCCACTATTGTGATGGACACAGCGTTTCTGGCTAACTTTTGTTATCCATTCCTTCCTTAAGTTCTACATGTGTGTAATTGATTCTTGGTTTTCCCCTTTGTACCAATTATGACCATTGTTTAGTTTATATGGGAAAATTTAAGACTCTTGATTTTCTTCTTCTCCTTGATTTCATCCACCAAGCTCGCGGGGATCTAGGGGTGATCACAAGGGCTTTTATTTTCTTGAGAGGGGTGAACTCTAGCTCTCTCACTAATAATTGAGAGAACTAAAATGGGGAGTTCCTCAATGGTAGGATGAAAATAATTCTTCTTCACAAGCAGGTTTCATTAGTGAGGGAGGTACTTATTTGGATGGAGTGCGCATTAAAGGGTCCTTATTGATCAAGTGGTGCACTTTTATTTATTTTTTGTAGCAACTAAGCTTTCTTTTGGCTTCCTTCACTGCTTGATATTTGAGAGATTGGTCCCATTGTGTGGTAGTGTGCCTTGTTTGAAAGAACTCCTTGCATCAAAAGATTACTTGTTCGTAAGATATATTTTGGGTATCAGTGTAATCTTGATGACCAATTTGATTTCTGTTAGAAATCCCTTACTAAAATACATGTAAATGCACACATAGATTATGGTATGATAGTGTTGTAATATTTCCTTCATTATAGAATGGGAATTTCCTAAGGAATTATTTTTTTTCCACATAGTGATGTCAAATT
Source organism: Pinus taeda (assembly GCA_000404065.3). Taxonomy (NCBI): domain Eukaryota; kingdom Viridiplantae; phylum Streptophyta; class Pinopsida; order Pinales; family Pinaceae; genus Pinus; species Pinus taeda. The sequence goes on from APFE030272012.1 coordinate 33,450, forward strand.
GGCATCTTTTTGCACTCATTTTCCTACCTTTTCTTTACCCTTCTTTATTGTTAAGACCATAGTTTGTCACTATAACAACCATTTTCAACCTAAGTTTGTCTATTTTTATATGTCATCCTTATGATCTAATTGTACTTGTAATTTGGCATGCTAACTACTACATTGGGCTATTTTTATCATAAAACTATCAACTGGATTGTTATAGGGTTTGTGGTCAGTTGAGATGTTATTGTGGGATTACACTTTCTAGTTTTGCCTCATCAAGGACAAGGCAAGGACTCATTGAGCCTTGTTATTACATGCGAGACTTATTTTGGATGTGTTGATCTCCAATCAATCAAGAAGACTGATCTGGAAAGTATTTGGTCAAAGTTTGTTCAACAGTCAAAGGAGAAGTTTATGGACAACGAAGTTGAAATAGTTAGGATTTTCTATAGATGATTATTGTAATTTGGAAAGGTTATTACAACTTTGTCCTAACTTTGGAATTTTTTATCAGACTGTTAATATGTATTCTCAATTTAAATCTCATGAAAATTGAGAGATTCTCATGATGATCTTATCATTGTAAAATGAAATTATAAAGAGGTGTTCTTTCTTCCTACGCAATATATAGACATATAGATACATAGAGTGGGAAGAGAACCAAAATTGTAATAATGTATATTTCAATGATGGAAATATCAAGCATTCTTGGCACCATACCTTCCTGTTGACTAGCTTGTGTGTTGTGTAGTGTACCAGCCCCTGTTTGGAAAGAAGGGCCCTCCTTCTTAACAGGGATCACTAGTTAGGAAGGTATTATGGCTATTTGGTTTATTTCCTATAAGTTATGATTCATGTATAATTGTTGTCACTGTTGTGGTTAATCGTTTTCATTCTTTAATGATTGCAGAATTTGTATTGTGTAACAACATAGGTCCTAGATCGGTCCCTTTATCAATGTCATAGTTATTTAATTCCCGCTACAGTTTGATTGTGTGTTTATTTTATTTGAATGTGTGGTTAAACATCTGTTTGAATAAATGGTTTCTAGGAGTGTTGTTTCCTTTTGAATAATAATGATTATGTGATAGAGAGGTTCTATTTTATATTGTGTGTTTATTTTTTGAAGGTGTGAGCAAGGGTTGAGAGTGTAATGGCCAGAGTGATTGAATTGTTGAGAGTGTCATTACAATGATTGAGTCTGAGATTCATTAACACTAGTAATCATTTGTCCTTGCATATATTTTTTGATACCCTTGCAATAAAAATACCTACCCAGATTCACAATTAATGTGAGAGTTGGAACCATTGCTTTGAATTGAAAAGAAAATGATTTTGCCCAACATTTTGGCATCGTTGTCGAGGAAGGCTATTAGAGGTGCATATGTGTGACCAGTTTATATGTATGCATTGATTGAAGTGTGGTAGATGTGTTCCTAATTATGAAGGTATTTTAGTTGGTAAGATGGGAGGTAAGAGCCTATCATCCCTTCAACATACTAAAGTGGGCTTGACTTTGTAGGAATTAGGACACATAAGATTACATTGCATGAGTAGTGAGAAACAAAATTATGGTTCCCCCAAACAAACTAATCATGTAGATGGAATAGGACAAGGTAGGAAGAACAAGAATCAAGACTTGGGAAGAGTAACTTTCATACAAGAGATTATTTCAAATGTTGAGGAAGAATCTTCCACCTGGGGAAAAGTGACTAAGACGAAGGAATCAAAGAAGGTTGTTTCATGTAGGTAAACATCCCTTAAGACATTTGTGTTGGGTGCACATATTAGAGAAACAAATTTTGGTGAACCTTCAATTTTAGAAACTAGTCCCAAAGTTTCCATCCCCTCTTGTATCAACAGAGGGTGAGAATCAAGATTTGAAGGAAGGTTATAGGGACATAAATGAAGTTGATTTGGAATTGAACTCTGAAGAGTGATTCTTTGATCAAATTACCTTGGATTTTGGAAATGTAGGGAAAACAATTGCTAGTGTAGAGGGTTTTGACAATTCATTATGACCACATGAACCATCTATGCAACCTAAATAAAGTATTGAACAACCTAAAAAGCCCAAACAACTTAAACAAACCCCATCACCAAAAAGAGAGTGATATCCTTCACAATGGAAACCACCTGTAAAAACAACACGTAATCTGTAACAAAATCAAATGGTAGGAAGTTTAGTCAATACTTGTGATTTACTATTGGGAATCTTCAAGGATATGCTCTAACGAAAACTATTCCTTTATCTACGCTCCCTACATTTTAAGGCATGATCACAGAAGATTCAAATACATTTATTTTTTAATTTGATGTCCTCTACGAAAGTTATGACTACACTAATGATGAACAAAAATTAAAATTGTTTCCAACTACATTAAAGAGAGAAACATTGAGATGATTTATGGGACTCGATAAGGAATCTATTAACTCCTGGAATGAGATGAAGCAAACTTTTATAGAAAAGTATCAATATTATTGTTGTTCCAAGGATCCGAAGGATGAATTATTTAGAATTACCTAGACACCAGATGAAAACTTGGAATAATGTGTTGAACATATTTAATATAATTTGCAATGATCTCAGCACAATAATATGGATAAGTAAATAGTCAAAACAATTTTGATAAAAGGAATGTGGAATAACTGCCTTGGCATGTTGAATATTTTGAGAAAGGGGACATATCCAAGGAACTTTATGATGATACTTTTCAGCTCTGTTGAAGAATTTCCATGGGAACAAAAAGAAATCAAACCTCGACACATGATGCTCTACCAGGATTTTAAATTCAGCTAACAGTGGAGCAACAAGAGCAAAGATTGGGAATCTATTGGAGAATTTTAAAACTGATATTATGAGCTAAATGTCCTCTCAGTTTGATGTATTTCAATAAAAGAAAAAGAATATGGAGGTAGATAAATATCTAGCCATTTTGTGCTCTCATTGTAGGAAGAAACATCCTTTGAGGGAATTCCCACTCAATAGTTGTATCATAATTGAAAGGGACCACTCTACAAAATAGGGTCCCTCATTACTTAGTCTCAAGGAAGTAGGAGAGGATATTGAAGTAGCATAAGTCATTGTTACTAAAAAGCCTTGGCAACCTAAGCCATCAAATATGGTGTAGGAACCCTTCTCTTCTTTCAATTCTTGGTATGGTATGTATAATTCCCAACAAATACCTCAACATTTTCAATATTTAGTAGTTCAATGGAAGCCTGTCAACCCTCCTTTTGTTCAATACATTGGTTCCTTCATGGTCTTAGCCATGGAAAGGGCATGTTCCACTTAACCAAGTGCCTGTACAAATCCCAGTGCAACAACAACAATTACAACTTCCTTCCAATGTACCTATGAGAAGTCCTCCATTGTGTCCCAAAATACCTATACAACTTAACCCTAACCCTAATAATAAGGTAGTATAGCAGGTTGAAACTCTAATTCTCCCTACCTAATACATTTTACTTATAGAATGTAATGAGATTTAGTTATAGTGAGGGAGGCTATTGAGCCCCATTATTTCCCCTGTCATAATAGAAAATGAGAAAGAAAACCTATCAAAGGAAAAACACTTAGTTCAAGGATCTTTAGAAAGACAACAGGTTGTAATAACTGATGTTACTAATGAGTCTGAAATAGTTGAAGAAGCTATAACAACTGGAAATACTACCAATATTGTTGTAACAACTAGTACCACTATAACAACATATATAACTTCAGTTGTGAGACCTATAACAACTGTTAGACATGAGACTTATTTGCACCCTCCTTACCCTGAAAGATTAATTGATGTTAAGAATACTCCTCAAGTTGAGTCTGACTTCGTAAAGGAGTTAAAGAACTTACATTTTTAAATCTATTTACTTCAAGTGATATGACATGTCCTTATCTATGCCAAAAAAATTAAGGAGATGTATGTCAAAAATGCAAGTAGGAAACCTTAATATCTCTCTACTATGCATGTTATTGGGAAATTATCAAAACTGATATTGGGGAATAATTTACCTGCTAAATATGACAATCCTAGGAATCCCATTTTAGTTTTTCATATTCATGGAACAACTCTTCCAAATACCCTAATTGATTTAGGCACAAAAATCAACATAGTAACTAGAGAAACTATAGAACTACTTGGGCTTAGTAACTTGAGACCAACCCCTACTATTTTGGAGTTGATAGATATGTCTAGAATCCATCTGGAAGGAACATTGGAGGATGTTATTATTTCAGTGGACTCTTGGTAGTAACTAGTATATTTCATGGTGCTTCAACCCAAAGCATTCTTTGGTGGACATCCTTTAATTCTAGGTAGACCATGGCTAGCTACTCCAAATGCCTCCAAATGCCTTTATTTGGTTTAGATCTGGTTTTATGACTATTTCTGATGGTCACACTACCAAGTACCTTGTTCTTTACCCTCTAGCTAAACAAAGTTATGAATTTGAGAACCCTTCATGGCCTGAGTGTGACTTGGAAGAAGTTGATGCGAGTCCAATACTCACTATAGGGAAGGCTCTGTATTTAAAAAATGAGATTGAATATGATGTCATCAATAACTTCATCAATGGCCTTTCTGTTGTTACGCCACCCACATATGAGTTGTTGAATTTTGTTAGAAAAATCCAAGGAGAAAGAAAATCTTAATGATCTTGATACAAAAGGATTACCTACTATCCCTAACCTTAAGGGTGTACCAGTAGAGAATGAGCTTGGGAAAACCCTAAATATCAACCCTAATTTATTTCATGAGCAAAGAGAGAAATTAGTGTTGTTACTCAAAAATAATAAAGAAGCCTTTGAATGGGATTATAAGGACATGAAGGGTATCCATCCTACTTTGTGCACTTATCACATTTATTTGAAGTAAGGATCTTGGCCTATCTAACAACCTCAATAAAAGAAGAAACCAAGAGTAAAAGGCATTGTCAAGGAAGCACTTCAAAAACCCTTAGATGCAAATTTCTTCCATCCTATTTCTAACAATCAATGGGTATCTCCACTTGTTAATGTTACCAAGAAAAATGGAAAGTGGAGAGTCTATGTGGATTATAGGGAGTTGAATAAAGCCATTTCTTCTTGTTAAAGATGAAAGTTGTTAAGGTGTTAAATATGAATCTCCAACTTAGCTTGTCAAAGGCCTTGGACATGTCAAGCTTGATAACCATGAAATGCATCTTGGAGGATTGAAGATAATGAATGTGCCCATGAACCAAGATGATATTGTATATAATTTATCGGCCCTCCACATAGCCTGTCTTCTCTGGGGAGATATGTGAAGGGAGGAGGAGTCTGAGGTGATTGGTCATGACTTTTGAGATAATTTTGTGGATTATGTTACATAGAGAGATGGTATATTATTTAGAAGGTGCTATAGATTTGGAGTATTTTTGGAACTAATGCAATAAATATGGCTTCAAAGGTAGTGATAATGGAGGCAGTTTGACAAGACTCTTCTAATCATTGCCATATATCTTTTCCCACAATATTTCAATAGGCTTGAAAAAACTTAGCTATGAAGCTGTCAGGGCTCGGAGATTTTCCTTTTCGGATGTTCATGACTGTCGCTTCAACTTCTTGTAGAGATATTTCTTGGAGGAGGAGGATGAAGGACGAAATTTGTTCTTTAGTAACCAACTTTGGAATATTCCTTTTGATTTCATTTACAGAAGGTCTCTTGTCCAAAGTAGATTAAGAGAGAATAGATTTAAGTAGTCCGTAATCTCATGGAAAATTTCATCATGATGTTCTATTATTTGATTATGGGAGTTTTAGATGATTAATATGTGATTTTGTTTCCTATAATTGATTATTGATTGGTGGAAAATTTTTGTGTTCTTTCACCCTCCCTGAGCCACTGGGTTCTAGATTTCTCCTTGGAGAGAATTTCCTCTTGGATCAACCTTTCATTAAGTTACTGCTAAAGTGAAGCCTCTTTAGTTTGTAGATCTATTGACAAGCCTTCCAGGATTATGGCTTGTTGTATTGTTTCCATCTATCACATTAGCTATTATTTGTCCTTGAAGATATTTCCAAAATTAGGTATGTTCCAAATCTTAATCTGTTGCTTCAGGAATTTGAGTCTTTATTTGAAGTGAAACATAGCAGTCCCTTGAATATCAATGGAAGTCTTCCACCAAGAGTCAATTTTAGGTAGGAAGTCAGGCTGTCTTAAATAGGAGGCTTCAAATCATAAGGTTTTTTATTTTACAAGTACGACCAATCAAGAGAAAGAGAGATGGGTTAGTGATCTGATATGTGACTAGGAAGAATAGTAGTTTCAAATTTGATTCCTGAAAGGAAAATGGATTTAGAGATGGGGAATCTATCCAAACAGGAGGCTATTTTAGCAGGGCCACCTCTCTTATTATTCCAAATATTAGCGTTGTTGATAAGGGGAGGATCCACCATATTGGATTCACTGATAAATTTATTGAAGAGTGATTTTTCTTTTATTTTACATATTCCCCATATTTTCTCTTGAAGAGTGTGAATTAGGTTAAAGTCTCCTCCCAATATCCAGTGAAGAGGATTAATTAGTTTGAAGACAGAGTGGATATGGTTGATGAAGATTGCTTTGTTTGCAGAGGAGTTAGGACCATAAACATTGGAGATTATTCTAGAGTGAGAGGAGCTAATTGGGTGAAAGGAGGTTGAGAGGATTCTTAGAAAAGAAAAGGAGTTTTACATAGAGATGCTATGATTGTTCCAAATTATGTCTAGACCTCTAAAAGCGCCATTGGAACTTTAGGTGAGGTGGTCATTGGACCTCCATATGTGTTGAAGGTCATTTTTTAGGCATTTGGTTTCCTGGATGAGCAATATGACAAGTTTTTTCATTCTAATTTTGTTTTTGACGATCCTTTGTTTGGTTTTTCCATTAAAGCCCCACGGATTCGTGAGATGAATTTTATTATTGCAAACAGGTGGAGTTTTTGAATAAGATATGCATGAGCATGAACCACCCAAGGTTAAGAAGGTAGCATCCTAGATCTTGGATCCGTTGACTATTAGATTTTCAAACTTTCCTTTTTGGTTTTTTGATAGGTTTCAATTGGTTATTTGAAGTGTTTATTTTAACACCTTGAGAGGAGGATTGAGAGGTCTGGGGGGAGGATTCCATGGGATTTAGATCTACTATAGGATTGAATCTTGATGCCTGAGATATGCTTTAGTAACAATCTAGATTTGGTCCTCGGGAATTGTGGAAAGGTCTTTTCTCTTCCACTCCTCTACAAGAACTTGAAGGTAATTGTATTATAGTTCCATATTTTCCATTTCAACCCCCTCTAAAGGTTATTGATCCTCTTGGTCCTTATTGAAGTCTTCCTGGGGATTGTTGGCTAGGATCTTTCCATATTTATTTTGGGGTTATTGTTAATTAAGTTGTGGAGTGGGGGATTCATTGATTTTATAAGAGTGGTTTTCATCGCCTTCCTATTCCTCCTTAGTGATCTGTTGTGGGAATGTGTATCTATTTGTTCCTAGATATGTAGAGGAGGATTTTCCTTCATTTATTTTCTTAGATGTTTTATGGTGGTTGGTAATTTTTGTATAGTACTTTTTCTCATGCAGTTGAGGACTTTGCTTTGTCAATGGAGGAGGATTCATTGGGTAGTTTCTGATGAAATTTCCTTGTTTCTGGTAGTGACAACATCGAAAGTATATTTTTTCATAGTTTATAGTCTGCTCCCAAACGTTTTCTTCGTTGTTGAGTTGGATTTTGGTAGGGCCCTCCGAAAGGTTCAGAGGGACACAAAGGCATGTATATGAGGTATATTTCCATTTCTTTGCCTTATCTAAGAGCATGAAAAATTGACCGATTTTATTTCCAATGGGTTCCATTATTTCCTAACCTCAATAATCCTATAAGAGAGAATATAACTACATCCATACATTTACCATAGAAAATTCCTCTTTCTTCAGGTTGAAATGAGGGATCCATGGTTGCATGAGTAGGCTAGTTGAGTTCATGAAGTATTTCGCCCCTTGGAAAATCTTGTCTTGGTCTTCGAGATTTTTAAATATAGTTGTGGAAAAGACTTTAGAGCCTAGCTTTAGGTCGAGATCGACCTTGAGAGTCTAGTTTGTCTGGATCTAATTAAGGAGGGTTTATTTTGAGGACCAAGGCCCATTGAACTTATATATTATAGCATATTTTTTCATCTATTCAACTAATATTTTCCTTTGGGATTTCTAGAATCAAATAAGTATTAAGTTTTGGAATGCATGAGTTATTGTTTGTTGGGTTGTGTGCAACATTTGCTGAGGTTGCAGGATTGAGACTCTCTGAAGTCAACGTGTTGGCACTCATTTTTGGATTGGAGTTGTTGGTTTTACAAGGTGGAGGGGTGCTTTTCCTATTGGCCATGGAATTACAGAAGGAGAGATTGGTTGCTCCCCCCTAAAGGGGTGCCATGAGAGGAGACAAATGTTAAGTGTTGCAGGGAGTCAAATCTAGGAACCCTAAGATTTTTCCAATTATAAATTATTATTATAAAAGTAAAGAAATCTTATTTTAATTTACACATCAACTATAAGAGAATGAAAAAATGTATTGGTTTGTGTCTCAACTACAATAATACATTATGACTAGACTTAGATAGTAGATACTATTTTTATAAAGAATAAATCCATATGACTCTTTAAAAAATGTAAGAAGAGTTTGAATGCACCATGCATGAATGTGATATTATTAACTTAGAAAAAAAAGGAAGAGATATGGAAATAAGTAAATAAAGCAATCAAGTAGCTAGATCAATTATCTCTAAGCCAAATAAAAGATCAAGCTACTAAAAGGAGGTAAAATATGATAGAAAGTTTATAATGCCTATAATAGATGACCCATATTAAAAAAAATTATCAATTGCATGATTGTGCATGTTTTGATTACGGGGACAATCCCATAAATGTTAAAAGAAGAGAAATAATGTGGGAGAATATACAAAATCTTCAACAACAATCAAAATAAAATTCTAAAATTATTGATAATTTCCCCCACTGCCACCCTTGTTTCCTCTAGTGACAAATGTTCTCCATACTATCATGGAAATTTACAGATAAATTTAGAAAGTATGTGAATCTTTTAAAGCAAGTGATATAGAAGCTATAATAGGAGGAAAGAAAATTAAAAACTATTTTCTATGGGGCATGTGAGGCCACCCAACAACTTGATGTTTATAATTACTACCGAGTTTAATACTTTAGATTACTTGTCACCATGGGGATGATGACATCACATAGGCTCCCAAGTTAAGAAAGAGCACAAGAATTCCACAACATGGATTGATAAGTACAAAAGCTCAAGAAAAAGGGTACAAAAATGGTAAATGTGCAATAATTGAAGAACATAATAGAACATATATTACTAATGGCTCTTTTTGTTTTGTTTGTTACATCCATGAGTTTTTGAATCGATGATCTTCATAGAAGGAGTGCCTTAATATTACACTTTATCACAAAATGTTTTATGCCCCATGGACATATTATTAATGACATTGACATTGATTATAAATTGTCATAAAATGTATTTAAAATGTAGTAAAAGACTTAAAAGACTGTAAAACTTATGGAAAATTTTGCAAAAATATAGAAATAATCAATAAGATGCTCTATAATAGTTAGCAATGATATAAAGGATGGATTAATTAAATATTTCAAGGAAAAGTAAGGTATTACCTTAAGACATGAGATGCATGTTAATAAATTATGATATCATAAGCTTTGTACTCAACCTAGAGGATTAAAGAGGCGAGTTAAAGATATTTCAAGTAGATAGATATCATGGAAAATGACTTTATAGCCCCTAGGAAAATGATAATATAATTAGTTAAGGATCACATTATCAACCTATGTTGTTGAACAAGAATTATGGTGGCTGATGGGCCTCCCAAATAGGTATAATTTAAAGCCCATCTGACCATCCTTTAGCATGTTTGAACCTTTCCTTCTACATTAGATAATTCCTTTTTCAAGCTATAATGTGTTCTTAGGAAGGTTAGGAGGTATTTTCTATATCATGTATGCCTAATGCATTAAATGTATATGATATTGATAATTTATTGTGTAGATCATGTTGGAGACCAACAAGAGAGGATTATGGAGGCTTGTTCCTTGATATAGGTTAATCACAACTCAACTAACTCATGAACAATTACTACTTCCCTGTGGTTGCCAGAACATTAGGAAACCAAATCCACATTTCTAGAAGTTTTGGAGGGAAGCAATTCTCCCTTCAAGGAGGCTATACCTAAACCACTTTTTGTATAAATAAGTGAGCCTAATAACTCAATAGGGATTCAAATTCTAGGAGAAAGATAGTGATTATCAAATAGAGACTTTTTATTATCACTTTAGTTGTTATGTTTCATGAATGAACACTTTTGGAGGTTAATGAAAATCATTTCCTTGTTCTCATTCTAATTTGACTTCAAGGGAATTGAGTTTCCTTGGTTTAGGGACAACCCAATTTCTCAAGCTCCTTCCTTTGTATATTTCCATTACACGCATTGAGTATAGTTGTGATTTTTTACAAGTCTTATTCATGAAAAAACATTATCTTTGCAAGGTTTGTAAGTGAGTTATTTACTAAAGTTTGGTTATGTACCTTGTGATGATGATCACAAAAATAGTTTTCTTTATGTAATAGTAGTTTCCATTATAAATTCAACTCATCCTTTCCACTATTATTTTACTTTATGAAATTTGTAGTTCGACAATTGTTTAAACATATTGCTTTTATCCGTTAGACATGTACGTTTCTTGTAAATGGCTGGTATTGTTTCATAGATTGAATTAGTATTATTTTCGTGCATTTATGTCATTCACCTCATCACCTTTTCACCTGCTACTTTTCATCTTTGCAAATTGTCCATATGTTGAAATCTACCTAACTAAGCTACAAGAAACTTCTAATCTTGTTTCTTCAGTACATAAGTTGACTGATTAAGTGTGCTTGAGATTTGTAAATTCCCATTTACCCTTTCTTCCACCATTCAAACCACTCTTGGACATCACAAAATTGCTCTCGGATGTTTCCTATAGCAAAACACGTCATCCTGTAGCAATACCAAATCACTTTAGATCACCTCCAGAATTGTACTAGAAGTTTTTCCTTCATTCCTCATCATGCAACAACATCATTTAAACCTTGAATATGGATTTTTAGAGGATCGGGGACCCCTTAGGAAATTTTCCTTCATAGTTGTAGTTTCCTTCTTGTAGTTATGTTATGCTACATTTTCTATGTCTTTGATTTGTTATGTACCATAAAGTAGGAATAATTTACCTTCAACAAGAATTCAATACCAAGTACAAGGACTATTACAATTATCTCAGAAGTTCTTCAATTCTCTAAGAATTTCAACTTCTTCTGGGGTGTATTGTTGGGGTTGGACCAACCTTTTAGGATAGGAAGGTATATTGGCTTAAGGGGTATTATCTTCCTTCTCTTCTTCAATAAATTCAAGTGGAGAAGGTGGGTGAGCATCTGGAAGTACCTTCCTAGACCTAAGTTTGATTTCTTGGATTTCCACAGCATAAGAAGGATATCATGTTTCCCCATTGGGAGAATTGTTGTGCATGCTTATTGTTCAGGTTTAGATTGGGTTGGGTAGGCATCTGAGGCTACTTTGGGTTACTATGGGGTAGTTTTGGTTGAGGCGGAGGAGAAGGAATTAGGGTAGGAGGTTACGCTTCCTGAGGCCTCCATCCTTTTGAATGGTTGCCCCATTGAGGAGGTTAACGTTGATATGGCTGGATAGGTGGATTGACAATCAGAGGAGGGTACTAAGGAGTATAGGACCAACGAGAGGGCATGGACCAAGATGAGTGAGCTGGAGGATACCAAGGATGGAAGGGTGCATTCTCCTTTGGATTGAAAGAAGGATATTGTGCACCTTACTTGCCTTGTCGGTACGATCAGGGGCCTTTGTGTCCTCCTTTAGTTGATGAAGCCATATTTCTCCAATCCATTATCTACCCCTTGGTATACAACCTTCAATCCTGGAAGTGGGAGATTTTTTTGTTGCATGGTTCTCCTTACAAACAATGTAGACCTCTATGGTTTCCTGTGGACACTCATTTCTGGGGTGCCTCTTAGTGCATCTAGGTAAAAACATAGCTAGTTTCGTTTATGCTTCCTCTTGCTTCTGCTTAATCTGCATGGTATCCATCTGTAAGGAAAAATTTTACAACATCTCACTCTTAAAGTCTTCTAGCATACTCCTTATCTAATGTGTAGTGGTTGAGGTGGAGGGAGAAGAGTTAACCAGGCCTTGACTTGACCTACCCTTCTCCCTTGCAGCCCTATAATGATTCTTGAATAATCTCTTGATGTCTTCATAGGTTAGTTGGTAAATATCTCCACTAGATAACATATTAATTTTCTCCATCACATCCTCCTTAACCCTTCAAAGGAGTACAAGCTTCAGTTATTTAGGGTCAAGGGTATAATTATTCCTTTTGTAATTGAGTTGGAACCTTTCCTCATAATCTTCTAAGGACTCATATTGCCCTAGGGTCATCCTAAAGATATATTCTTTTGTCTACTTATATCTGCAATAAACCTTCTATTTCTCATTAAAGGCTTTCTGCATTTGTGCCCAGATAGTGACCATGCCTTAATTAGACCTACCTCTCTCCCTTGCAGCCCTATAATGATTCTTGAATATTGTTTTGATATCTTCATAGGTTATTTGGTAAATATATCCACTAGGTAACATATTAATGATCTCCATTACATCCACCCTAACCCTTTGGAGTAGTACAAGATTTAGTGACTCAGGGTCAAGGCTGCTATAGTTAGCCCTTCTATAGTTGAGTTGAAATCTTTACTCATAATCTTCTAAGGACTCATCTGGCCTTAGGATCATCCTAAAGATATCTTCTTCTGTCTATTTAGAGCTACAATAAACCTTGTATTTCTCATTAAAGGTTTTCTACATTTGTGCCCAGATAGTGATACTTCCCCCAAGCAAGCTCATGAACTAGTGCAAGGTTGCATCCTTGAGGGTTGAAGGAAATAGCTTCAACTTTCGTTCATTAAAAGTATAATCATAGGTCCTACAAAATACAAAAAAATTGAACATGAATGTGTTAAGGTCATTAGAGGCTAGGCCACCGAAGTGTGGGAGAGAAGTGGGGCTTATATTCTTCATCCTAGCCTCCCCACTGGTTTCTCAGGTAGGAAAGATCTCATTCTGCCTATTCTCAGCCATGTTTTGGGTAGGTGACATAGGTGATTCCTTCCCTAAGGGTTCTTCAAATAGTTCTATCTGCTCACCTAAGAGATTCTCCTACTCTTTTGTTTTTAGAGTAATAGGTTCACAATTACCAAAGAAGAGTGATGATTGACTGCTATAAGGGGTGAGATTTTCTGTTAGGAATTTCCCTTGATTATCCCTACTCGTACGAGGCATTTTTTCTTTTTCCATGTCAAGCAATGTGATGCAAAGCAAAAGAAATATGAAAAAGGAAGCAAATTCTAAGCATAAACAACACCTACTTGGTAAGCATGAACAACATCTACTTGGACACCTTCCCCAACAATGGCGCCAAAAAAGTGATGAGCCTTAGCCTGGGCCAAACAAAGGCGCATAACCTAAAATCATATGTTTCTTTCTCGTTTATGGATTTCACGGGATCAAGTATCACGTAGATATGTGAGAGCAGTTGCTAGAACAACTGCATACAAAATGCATATACGTACTCAATTTGTTACTACTTAACCCAACCCATCCATACAGAATCAAAGAGTTATTTCTGGTGGAAGAAGATTACTAGTTCGTAAGAACTCTTCCTTTTTTTCATGTTATCTGTCGAGGTAAAAAATATTTTGGAGGAAAAATGATTCAGTCTCAAACTTATTTGAATATAGCGGATAACAGTGGAGCCCGAAAAATAATGTGTATTCGAGTACTAGGATGCAACAAGAGTGTTACAACTCCCCATCCTACCATTTTAATTATGAACTTGGGGTTTGTACAATATTAAGAGGTGACCGTGTTATATGCACAATAGGCTAAGATCTACTCATGTCACTTTCGAGCAATGGACTAGGCTAAGGCATACAATGTTGAGAAATATAGGGGTAGTAGATTAGGTGACTTCTCTTACTTTGATAACTACTTGTGATGTATTTTAATTAAATTGATTAGCTTCTTCTTTCACTTTATTACAAAAAATGATAAAGTTCTCATTTTGACTGAGCATTTAAACTATTCTCGGTATTTTCTTTTTTAGTATGAGAACCTTTTCATAAATATTGAGCATTTGAACTATGCAGAGACCAAGAAAAGAGGAAGCTTTGGTTAAACCAGAGGAAATATGTCGAAACAATATTGCAGAGGTTTAATATGCATGATAGTAAACCGGTGAAGGTTCCTATTCCTGTAGGTGTGAGGTTATCTGCTGAATAGTGTCCCAAGACACAAGAAGAGGAAGAGGACATATCCCATGTTCCATGTGTAAGTGCAGTCAATAGCTTGATGTATGCAATGGTCTGTACTAGACCAGACATTGCACATGCAGTGAGAGTATTCAGTAGGTTTATGTCAAAACCAGGGAAAGAGCACTGGAAAACAGTGAAGCAGGTTTTCAAGTATTTACGTGGCACTAGTGATTATGGTTTGTGCTACCAAGGAAGACTAGGATTCGACAGAGTGTTAGATATTCATGGCTTTGTTGATGTAGACTGGGTTGGAGATTTGGATCAGAGAAGATCTACAAGTGGGTATGTGTTTGACCTATTGGGAGGCACAGTTAGTTGGATGAGTAAGAAGCAATCTGTAGTGGCACTATCAACTACAGAGGTAGAATACATGGCAGCCATTAATGCAAGCAAGGAAGTAGTTTGGTTGCAGAGATTGTTTTCAAGTATGGGGTTAGTACAGGGAGCTATAAGGATAGACTGTGATAGCCAAAGTGCAATTTTTCTTGGCAAAAGAACCCTACATATCATTCAAAGACAAAACACATTGATGTTCAGTATCATTTTGTGAGGGATATGATAGAAGACAAAAAGGTGTTGTTGGTAAAGGTGGACACTTTGAAGAATACCGCAGATGCATTGAAAAAATTTGTGAGCTTTGAGAAGTTCTCTTGGTGTAGAGAAACAATGGGCATTACAGGGATGGATAAATGACTAATCTTTGATGTGTCCCCCTATGGAAAGAAAACTACAAGTGGGAGAATGTTGGGTTGTGTTATATTCTTTCCACGACTAGACCACATAGTTAACTAAGGGTTTGAGAGGTGTAGGTAACCTCACTTTATGGGGTCTGGGGCAACGCCCCGGAAATTTTGGTTTTGGAACCTATGTTAAGTTGGGCGGACCCACCTATGGTTTTGTGCATGATTTTCGCACATGTTTTTTGGACGTGATGGTTTTTCGGTCCATGGTTTTGGACGCAATGGTTTTTTTGGTCCATGGTATTGGATGCTTCAACATGTATAAATATGTATTATAACATTGAAAGGAACATAATTAAAAACAAGTTGGTAGTTCCAGTTTTGGGATCCAGGGGAAATCTCTGTGTATATGTGTTTTATGTGTTACGCTCTCGCATTTTTGATTTTATGTGTTTTAGAATTACTATGCAGGTAATTTCTATACGGGGTTAAAATCTGCAATACGTAATCCAAAGACTATTATCCTCACCTAGGGGATATTCTTCCACCTCCCAATGCTCAACCGTATGATTGCTCCATTCCTTGTGTTTTGGTAACAACACAAAATTTTCTTCTCTCGCTCTGGTTCAGTTGTGCACTCTTGTGTTCTGTGTTTTCCTCTGCATCCAAATGAGCATTCCCTAATGAATGAGAGTGAGATGGATGATAATTCCCTTCATTAATTTTCGTCCTTATTTTTTTGGAGTCTGGGATCATCATTCCCAACATATAGTTGCAACTATTTTGGGTTTTGTAGGAATACAATCTTTGTTGCCCCACCTTTGATTCTTGGTCACGGTGGTTCTATGAGTTCACATGTTATGTGGAGGTCACTATGCTAGCTCTCCCTTCCATGTCCTAGTTGGTTGACTTCAAATTGTCCCACTTATCAATGCAGCCCATCAATATTGAATTTTTTTCCTTTGTTCCTTGTGGATTTTTCTAAGAAAATCATGGTTCCTTGTCCTTCTTCTTCACCTAGATTAATGGCACAACCAATCCATTTAATCAAACACCTACCAACTTTCCATGGTTTTCATAAAACAATCAAGCTTCCCTCTAATCCCAAGAAATATCCTTCCTCAAACTCTAGAATCCATGTCCCAATTCTTGGGCTTTTAAATTATTATCAAATAATGAAATATATACAATGTACATAAGAGGGTAAATTGCACAAATGGGTTGTCACACCAAAAAAATTGTAATCATTATTAAGTAGAAAAAGAAACCAAAATCATATACTAATAATGGCCTTCATAGATGTGGGACAGTTGTTCTGCCCTCCAAAATAAGACTCATGTTGTTAATTCAATAAAAATTAATATATAAAGAGAATTGCACATGGAAAAAATTGTGTATTTAATTTTCAAAACTTAAAAGAGATTATTCTATTATTGAAACAGGATGAGTGTCCCTGTACAGTTAATGAAAGAACTCGTAGACTTGTCCATTGACTTGTTCTATTATACCCCACAAGCTTTTGTCCTTATTAAACCTTCTTTTGAAAAGCTATATGTTGATTAGGTCCTTTCCTTATAAATGTGAGAACAAGTGAAAAGGGAGAAAGAATCAATAATCCTCATGGTTTCCTCCAGAATAGGAAGGAGAATAATGTCCCTACAAGCATGAATTTTGTTGAGCCAGTTTATAGTGAGCATGGAGTCCCATAAAAATTATCATTGAAATGTTATATTTTCTTTTATGAGATTTTTACTAAGGCTCTTTTAATTATGATGGAGGGAATTTACTGTATAGATACAAATATTATGGATGTGATCAACAGTTTTCATATAGATAAAGTGGAAGAAGAAAGGAGAAATAAGAAAAACACAATAGAACCTAGAACTTCAGGAAAAGATACAAGGGGTTGGGAAAGGACTAAAAAGAATCAATCTAGTAAGGTTAGAAAGGTTACTTTTGAACATGTTGAATTTGAATATGTTTCATTGGTGACAATGAGGCTATAACTCTTTTTCAAAAGAAGAAGATTCATAAAAAAATCCACATGGAAGTTTCTATTCTAGTTTATGATGAGGATATTCTTAATTTAGAAGAAAAATAGTTAAATGATAGGAGGAATAAGTCAAATGTTGTTAGTAATTCTGAAAAAATCATGGGTGTCACTAAAGATCATAGTGAAAGTTCTGAAGGTCGCAACAAGGAACCATAATACCAAACATTGTTTTAAAGGATGGTGTTACTAATACAAAACAAAGTGCCATTCAAAATCAATTGAGGAAGAAAAAATTGGTCGATGATAGCCATACATTTCGTTTAAATGTTAGACAACTTTATAAATCAACAAAATGGAAATCTAAATACCAAATTAGAAAGCCACGCCGATTGCATGTTCATAACTTGAAAACATTGATTAATACAATCCATGTGCACATGTGGTTCTTGTTGATCCAATTGAAGTTCCCAACAAACAGGCATTTGATAAATCAAGAAGTTTTGACTACGAATATCGTGTAATTGGGGGAAACCATTCTACAGAGGCTAGAAGATACTTGATGTAGGAATATCCCAATAACCTGTTTTTTGAGACATTGAAATGTATCATTTGTGTTGTTTTAATAGATACAAAATAAAAGTTATTGGAATGGGGTCATAAAATAGATAATGAGTATAGGATGTCTATGGATTTCATCCAAAGGATCGAATTTATTCATAGCGAATTTGAAGAAAAAAATGGTCCAGATAAGGCAAATGTTATTGATAGTTTTCAAAAGCAATGTTGTATGGAAATATGTTGTCCAATTGATGAGGAAAATAATAATGCAAAAGGTTGCAGGGTAATTGATGCATTAAGAGGTATGGATAGGTTTTTCGAGTTGGGATTTATATCTAAGGAGATATAGGATTTTATCAATGATATTTTCAACATGTGAGAGAATATCCGCATAAAAAATTAGAAGCTTAAAAAGTCTGAATTGTTAAGATGTCCCAGCAGTAAGACATGTCATGAAATCAAGAATCTTCCAAATGATATTAGTATTGCACCTTGGAGAGAAATGCAAGGAGTGAAGGATGATAGACTTTCCAAATCAATATTATCTCATGTGAAGTCTGGTGAATTATCAATGAAAGAAATGTGCAATGACTTTCAAAAGTAAGTTTGTTGATTTTTTTTCTTTTTTAGATTATAATTTTCTTTTCAATTTAACATATTGTTGTTTGTAGTATTTAATACATGTTGTTGGGTGTGACTTTTTACCTATTTTCTGCACCTTCTTTCCCCAATTTGATCCTCTTATCCTCCAGGCCTATGAACTTTACATGATTAATCACCATTTTTCTCACTTTTTTAACCTATTCTACTTTCATGTTATTTTGTTGTATTTTACTGAATAATACGATACTTTATTCATTTTTGTGGCTATATGGGGTGAGCATTGGAGGAGTATTTTGGAAGCTCTTCTCCTTTTCAAGTGTTGCTCGCGGGAACAAGGCTATGGAGTAAATATGCAGCATTGATCAATTACAGAGCAGGGTAGAGCAGTTAGTTGTTACACCCTATATATTGTTATAGGTTGTTGTTACACATTGAATGTTGCTATAGGATGTTGTTACACTATGCATTGATACAAAGGTATTTTGTTACACCAAGGGTGTTTTCACCAGTGATTGTTGTAACATCCTGAACCACTATTCACTCACAGGATGTTGTTGCACTGGAGCTAGAAAGTGTGGGTACTATTCCACATAACAACTCTCGGCAATAGGAATTGTTTATTTTGGAAGCAATAGACTCAAGTGGTTGCAATACTAACTAATGTATAATTGTATTTAGAAATAGGTTGTAGCTACTTTTATTTTTTATCAACATGAGAATTGTGAGATTCTCATGACTGATCTGTTTCTAATTTTTGGCATGTAATAACTATAAAAGAAACTTGATTTCCTATGTACAAGGACGGAATATAGAAGAGTATTGTTACTTTGCTTCTATAACTCTAAACTATTTTTCATATTAATCACTATGGTGATGTTGTTATTGCTCTTCAACTGATTTGTTAATTACTTTCGTGTTATTCATGCGCCCCTGTTAAGGAGGAAGGGCCCTCCTCTTTGGTAGGGACTGTAATTGTAGAGGTAGTGTACATTCTAGTTTCGTTATTTGTTTTATGGTTTCTTGTTGTTGCTATACAAATTGTGAATTACATTTGTTGTTGTTCCAATTTATATTCTATTGTTACACTGAGTTAATCAACAAAATGGTAGTAACCAGCTGGAGTAGATATTAGTCACTGTGTGGCACGCCCTTACTTTGGTAGTTGTGAAATGTGATTTCAATTCTATGGAGTGTTTTTATTTCTACATGAATGATTTTATTCAGTGACATCCTTTACTGTTCTTTCCATTTTTTTCATTCTTGGCTATAGTGTATCAGTACAAACAGTGCGAACTCCATTGAAACAGCAAGACCTACCCTGGGTTGACAATTAAATGTTGCAGTCTTGGTCAATTAGGATTGATTAAAACAACACTACAAATTTTCATCGTTTCTGGGGATGGTAGTTGATGATACAGTCAGCCAAGTTGTTTGTTTAATGATAGAGTGTTCCTAGTCCATTATCACTAGGCGTTAAGAGGAGAGGTAAGAACCTACGCAACACTCTAAAATACTTGGTTGGTCTCACCGTTGTGACCACTAGGGCACTTAGGGCATGCCATTTTTGTGTTTTGTTTAGCATGTCTTCGTATCTTAAGTCGTTGGGCGGTAAGATGAGAGGTAAGAACCTGTGCATCACTCTAACGTAACTAGGCAAGCTCACCACTGTCGAAGACTAAGACACTTATGGTGTGAATTAATACACATAGGGTCCATGTGTGTAACTGTAGGAACTACAGAGATACCAAAACTACCCCCACTCTAATTATTCATAGGAAAAATGTTTCATAAAAAGGAAAGGAATAATGTATATTTGGGAAGCAAAACATTTATCTAGGAACTAATATCTAAGGTAGAAAAAGAAAAAATAAGCTCTTAAGGGGATGCAAGGAAAACAGGGACACAAAAATCTGTTACTCCCATAACAAGGGAAAAAACCTCTGATTCCTCTATCTTGGGGCCATATCATTCTAAATCTAGCACCCGCACTCCTAAGATCAAGAATCCAATCTAGGAGCAGCAAGGGGAAGCTAGTAGCCAGAACTTGAGGACCAAGGGACAAGGGGAAACTAAAGGGGAACATCAAACACCTGAGATGGGAGAGAACCTATTGGTTTATTAATATCCAGATATAGGTAGTGCAGTGAAACAGCTAGCTCCGAGGATACCTGAGCCATCAATCGCACTTGCAAGACCATCACAAGAACAGTTTGAAGGACGTCTGTTACAACAAGGGTTAGAAGTATTAGTCATGGGGGACAACAATGAAAACAACGCTAAAACAGATGCTACCATCACCACCTTTGAGTTCCCAATCGAGGATATCAGAGGTGAAGCTCCTTTGAAAAATATTCCTCTATCATCCATACCATCCTTCCAAGGGATGACTGTGGAAGATCCAGACACCTTTTTATTTGAATTTGATGTCTTATGCAGAAGTTATGATTATACCTCAAATGCTTAGAAATTGAAATTATTTCCTGCTACTTTAAAAGGGGCATCCTTGAGATGGTTCATTGGACTGGGCTCCGCTTCTATTCGAACACGGAACGATATGAAGGAGACGTTCTTATCAATTTACCAAGACTATTGCAGAACCAGGGACTTAAGGGAGGAGGTATTTAGAATGACACATAAGGAGGATGAGAGCCTAGAAGACTATGTAGAGTGGTTCCACTTTAATCTGCAAAGGTATAAACACAACGATTTAGACCATGAAATCTTGAAGACTATATCTATCAAAGGAATGAGGGATGATTTCCTTGACACCTTGAACCTATTAGGGAAGGGGGATATATCGCAGGAACCATTTCCTGAAATTGTAAAGCTCTCTCTAAGATGCTCTAGAGGATCATCTAAGGGGAGGAGAAAAATTCAAGATGCCTCTACCTGGATACAAAAATCTATAGGAGGAGTAACTAGAGCAGAGATCAGGAATTTGTTCGAGAATATCAAGACCGATATCCTCAGCACTCTCTCTGCCTAGATAACGATATCGCAGATCAAGAAGACACAAGCAGAAGCTGATACACCTTTGGCTATATTCTATTTTAATTTTTGAAAGAATCATTCTTTGAGGGAATGTGAATTGAATAGCATCAGCTTTTGTAATATTTGCAATCTGGAACATTCGACAGGACAATGTCTAGAGCTTCCTAGACTGAAGGCAGTACTTAGAGAGTCAAGCGAGGAGGTGCAGTCCTCTTATTTCATCACATCAAGGAGGCCATGGAAACCATGACCTCCAAGTATGTATCAACATTTTTACTCTTTCAATTCATGGAACAATGCATATAATACTCAACAATATCCATGGCAATATCTTGCTCCTTCTTCAGCACAGTTTCCTTCACCCTGGAACCAGTGGTCTCCATCTCCCTCTATTAAATATCCTCAATCTAAACCATATCCTTGGAATTATAATTGGAGAGGAAATGCCCAAAGTACATCTTTACCTAGATTATCCATGCAACAACAGCGGCAGTTACCTCCTTTCCAAACTCCTGCTCCTACATTGCCAATGCGACCCCAACTACATGTGCAACCTAACCCAAACCTGAACAATAAAGTAACTCAGGGCATAGAGGCTCCGACTACCTTCCAGACCTACCTTATTGCCCCTATGGGGCTTAATGAAATTAAATTGCGATCAGAAAAGGTGATTAAACCAATTCACTCCCCTATCATTACAGAGGAGGAATGTGAACCATCTAGAAGAGATATCAAAGGTTTTGAGGTGGCTGTTGTGCCTATAAAAACCGATACAGAGGAAGTTGTTATGTCTGTAACAGCCAACCTGCGAAGAACTGTTACTGTTGCAATAACCAACTCGGGAAGGGTTGATACACCTGTAACAGCCAACTCAACTGTTGTAACTCAGGACCCTCCATATCCTCAGAGATTGGATGAACCTGGAATGACTTCACAACCTGAATCTGATTTTCTTAGGGAGTTGCAAAATCTGCATGTACGAATTCCTCTGTTGCAAGCCCTTAAGGAAGTACCTATCTATGCTAAAACAGTGTGATATTTGTGCATCAAGAAACTTGGGAGGAAGCCTAAAGACCCTACTACCATAAATGTGATGGGGAGATTATCTGAATTAATGTTTACTCAACCTCTTCTAACTAAGTATAATGATCCAGGAAATCCTACGGTTACTGTCTACATTAATGATCAACCCATAGCTAACACGTTGATCGATCGTGGGGCTACCATTAATGTAATGGAAAAGGACCTCTTTACCACTCTCAAGCTACAGGGACTTAGATATACTCCTATTGTATTTGAATTATCAGACATGTCTCGTGTTAAACTCGAGGGGATGTTAGAGGATATAATCATTACAATAGCTTCTTGGAGGTATCTGGCTGACTTTCTTATCTTACAACCTAAATCTAATTTGGGGGAACATCCTTTGATCTTAGGGCGACCTTGGCTAGCGACTGCAGATGCATTTATAGATCGCATATCTAGATCTATGGTGATCTTGGATGGCCAAGCGATAAAGAACCTTAATCTTTAGCCCCCAAAACCAAAAGTGGATTTACACAACCCTTGGTGGGATGGCTTGGAGCTTGAATCAGATCTTTCCCTACCACTCCTCACTCTAGGGAAAGCCCAGTTTTTCAAAGATGAGACAGAAGATGACGTCATTAATGGTTTTATTATTAACTCACTTTCTGTTGCTTTTGTTAAAAAATGCAAATTAGGAAGAAGAGGTGGAAGATATAGATTTTGAACAAATGAGAACCACTCTGAATATTGATAGTAGTCAAATTGAAATACAACCAGGAAATTTTTTGAATATTAACCCCAACATGACTGTTGAGCAAAACCAATTGTTGTTATAGTTGTAACAGAAATACAAAAAGGAATTTGCATGGGACTATATGGATATGAAAGGGATCCACCCTAACCTATACACTCACCGCATTTATTTGAAGAATGGCTATAAACCAGTCATACAACCATAGCATTGCATGAACCCTACACTGAAGGAGGTGGTGAAGGAAAGATTACAAAAACTCTTGAGTGCTAATTTTATTTAACTAATATCTGATAGTCAGTGGGTGTCGTCGCTTGTCATCGTTCCTAAGAAGAATGGCAAGTGGAGAGTATGTGTAGATTACAGAGAACTCAATAAGGCCACTCAAAAGGACCATTTTTATTTACCATTTATAGATCAGGTCCTTGATACCCTTTTTGGAAAGAAATTATTTTCATTTTTAGACAAATTTAGTGGCTAAAATTAGATACAGATTTCCCCGGAGGATCAAGATAAAACAACCTTTACTTGCCCTTGGGAAACCTTCATATATAGAGTACTCCCTTTTGGACTCTGCAATGAGCCAACAACTTTTTAAAGGGCCATACTGGGGATTTTTCTGACTTGTTGAATGACTGCCTTGAAATCTTCCTAGGCGATTTTACACCTTATGGAGATTCTTTTGAAACAACATTAGTTAATCTAGAAAAAGTGTTGGAACAGTGTGTACAGACTAATGTTGCCTTTGAGCACTGAAAAATGTCGCATGATGATGACTGAAGGGATCGTGCTCGGACACTACATTTTTGCTGATGGAATGAAGGTAGACCCTGCAAAAATAGAGGTAATTATGAAAATTCCAAAGCCCAAGACGCAAAAATAGGTACACAATTTCTTGAGGCATGCAGGGTATTACAAGAGATTTATAGAAAAAATTTCAAAAATTGCATTGCCATTATTTTCCTTGGTCATGAAGGATGTCGAATTTTTACGGATAGGAAAGTGTGAGCAAACCTTTTTAAAGCTAAAATGTTGTGTATTAGCAACTCCAGTCTTGCAAGGACCTAATTGGGAACTGTCATTTCACATAGCTATAGATGCATCTGATATTGTTGTAGGTGTTGTTTTGGGCCAACTAGAGGATAAGAAACCTTATGTTATTTACTACATAAGCAAAAATCTAACCCCGACTGAGCTCAAATGCACAGTGACCGAGAAGGAGTTCTTAGCAGTCGTGCACGCCAACAATAAATTCTGACCTTATATCACTAAGTATCAAGTATTTGTACACGATGACCACTCTGCCATTCATTTTTTAATGAATAAGCCAATTACCAATGGTATAATCACACGTTCTTTATTATTGTTACAAGAATTTGATAGCACAATTATCAATAAACCTGGAATTTAAGATAATGTAGTAGATTATTTTCTTTCTAGGTTAACTATTGATAACAATTTCATTCCTACTGAGGATTTTTTTCCCTAATGAATATCTCTTTTCTATTTCTTCTTACCCACCTTGCTATGCAAATATAGCCAATTATCTTGTTGCAGGGAATTTTCCACAGTATTTTTCCTCCAAGGAGAAAAGAAAGATGATACAGCAAAGTGCTACCTATACCTGGATATATGGGAATCTCTATCACACTGGAACAGATTTCCAGATCAGACGTTGTGTTAGAGAAGATGAGATCTTTGACATCCTTAAAGCTTGTCATGAGGAACCTTGTGGAGGGAACTTTCGCAAACAAACAGAAAGGATACAAAGTCCTTTCGATAGGGTATTATTGGAGTTTGTGAAGGGATTTGATAGTTTCCAAAGGATGGGCCAACCACTGCAATCAAATGAGATGTCGTTACAACCCCAAATCATCTTAGAACCTTTAGAGAAGTGGGCCCTAGATTTTGTGGGACCAATTAATCCTTCATATAGACAAAAATATTACATCTTGGTTTGCACTGACTATGTCACAAAATGGGTTGAGGCAAAAGCACTAACCAGAGCCATGGAACAGGCTATTTCAGACTTTTTGTTTGAAGACATCTTTGTCTGATTTGGCATACCCAGGGAGATAGTCACAGACGAAGGGCCCCAGTTTACATCCCATATGATCCAAAAGTTGGTTGAAAAATATAAAATCCATCATAGAATCACAACACCTTATCATCCATATGCAAATGGCCAAGTGGAAAGCACTAACAAATTCATTGAGGGGATCCTTACTAAGACTGTGGCCAGTCACCGAAGGAATTGAGCCAACAAACTTCCAGAAGTGTTGTGGCCATACAGGACTACATGGAGGAATACCACGAGATTCTCACCAATTGAACTTGTGTATGGCAAAAATCCCTTATTCCCCATTGAGTTCGAAATCAAGACACTAAGAACAACAATGTAGGTAAATTTGGATCTGGCTACAACACAAAATCAAAGATTGAAACCAGCTCAATGAATTGGAGGAGAAATGGTTAGCTGCTATCCAACAAACATAGAATATCCAGCAGTAAAGAGCTAAGTGGCATGGCAGATTCATCAAGAAGAAGAAGTTTCAGAAAAGAGATTGGGCTCTCTTATACGACTCAAGATTCAAATACTTCAAGGGTAAGCTCTGCACTAGATGGCTAGGTCCCTATGAGGTAGATGCAGTCTTTAACAATGGGATTATAAATTTGGTGACCATTGATAGTGCGAGGACACCATTTCTTGAAAATGGGCACCTTCTTCGATTATATCACAAACTTGCTTCAAGGGATTCATTCGTTAACATTGTCACAAATTCGTATCTTCAGATTACAGGAACAGGGAAAAACCCCCCTATGCTACAAAAATTCTAATTTTTTTAATAAGTGTAACAACTGAAAATCAACCACGGTTTGTGGTTGTTATACCTTTAAACTTAAAAAAAAAAAAAAAAAAAAAAAAAAAAAACAATATGGCTCTGAAAACCTTTTTCGGGTGCAGACAAACAATTTTTGTAGCAGTTGAAAACCACCTTGGGGCAGCTGTTACACACCCTGTAACAACATTTGTTATTTTATGTATTAAAGCTTCTGTGATCCATAATGAATTAAGCAAAGTCTTTCGGTAGAAATCGCATAAGAGAATTTTTTGGCCGACGCATTTCAAACCAACAAGTGTGGTTCATCATCAGGACCAGATGAAGAGGCAGACCATGGCAAAGGCTTAAATAGAGAGCAATGTAGCGACATAATTTCAAGTAACGGCTATATTTGAACAATAATATTTAAATTAATAATATTAATTTATTAATATATTAAAAACAAATATTATTAATAACAGCTATATTAAATTGCTAATTTTTGAAAAAATATTTTAAATAATGATATTATTTCATTAAATTTATTAAAAATATTAATAGGAAACGGCTATATTAAATACTGGTTTTTGAAAAGTAATATTTAAATTAATTTCTTAAAACCAAATATTACCAGTTTTGAAAAATAATATTTAAATAATGATATTAATTATTAAAAATATTAATATGTAACAGTTTATATTAAACGGTTAGTTTTTGAAAAGTAATATTTAAATTGTGATATTAATTTATTAATTTATTAAAATATATAATAAGTAACGCTATTTTTTTTTTTTGTAGGCAAAGGTGGTGCATCTCATTTTCTATTAACATATCAGAAAATTACATCAAAATTAGTGGACCAGCTACCCGCCCACCAGGGGAAACCGAGTAGGGTATCCACCTAAAATTTTTAACACCATACCAAAAAAAGAAGTCACGTAGTCTCTTTTTCCTGGCTAAATAGACATTACAGTCCTTCCCTGGTCTAATTCTAGTGATATGCATATATAAACTGTCCATTACAAAAAGAGGGAAGCTGCCTAAAGTATCTAAATACCGCAAAATCATCAGAAGGGAGACAAGAACTAAAACTACTCAACAGCATTAGCAAAGATTGGAGAGTCCTCCTTGGAGCTCCTCTGCTGGCTGGCCTTGAGCAATTTTTGAATCTCTTCAAGCTGCTTCCCTTGCATCTCCATGGAGATATGCAGGATCCGGAGTTCATGCCTCAAATTGGGAACACCCTGAGCCATCTCAGCCATTTAAGAGGCCACCTGCTCCAGAGCTTTGGCCAGCAACCGTTTCATTACCCAATACATATGAAGGGATTTTTTGAAAAGAGACATCCTTCCTCTTGTATTAGCAGGGTCATGAACCAGCAGCTCCCAATCCTCCATTTCTGACTCCGATTGGGCCTGAATTGCCTCGTCTTCCATATTCTGGATGATGCGCCTGATTTTCGGGTTGGTGTTCTGAACGTAAGCACGTTCTGCCCGCTGGATTTTATGCTCAAAGGTTTGCCTGGCCTTCCTGCCAGGACGACGGCTCGGCTCAGGGACTTCTTTCTTGCTGCCCCGAGCTTTACTGGCCGCGCTGTTCTGACCACGGCTGGGAGCAGTCTCGCAGCCATCGTGATTGACCCACCTCTGTCGCCCGTGCGTAGGAACCCTTCGACCATGCCAGCTCCTCATACTGACACCCATGGCATACCGTTCCCACTCTTCAGCATTCATACTCGGGTCGCTGCTCCCTCCCTCATCTGAAGTGTCTGGGACCTCAAAGACATCATCCGGGACCTCCTCTTTCGCAATCCCTTTACCTTTCCTATCCGCCACCTTGGTCCGTGCAGCTTCCATTTCCTCTGCAAGCCGAGCCTTCTTTCTTGTTTCCATCCTACCGTTCACCGAATGCCGACTGAAAGAAATGCAGGAGGCCCTCAGACAACCAGTGACGCCTTTCACGCTGTTGCAACTAGTTGCAATTCTCTGTGGGTGGGTGCTTTGCATGTGGGTTTTTATAGAATCCCGGAGCCTGCTCCTTCTATCCATCCGTCTATCCGAATCCTGCCATCTGTTCCCGCAAGCATGGCAATTCCTATCAAACATCCGATTTTATTTATTACTATTTACAAACTCTGACATGTACTCGCCATTACCACGCCAGTTCGGATCTGCCATTGGGTTGATGTAAGGCGAAGAATTCTCCTCAGATTGCGTACCTTCTCGATGTGATCTCCCATGACGATCACCGATCGCTTCACCCAGGCCGCTCTGACATTCTTTAACCACCTGTCCTAACTCCCATCCTTCCCCAAGGCTCCGCACGAGCGGAATCATTCTCATAGGGTTCTTAATCATAATAAGCCTACATGGGCTGGACTCTCCACGTCCCTCTGGCACTCCAGCTCATCGCACTCCACCTCTCTACCTGTGGCTTGGACATGATCCTCCTTGATGATGGTTGCCAGGTCCGACCATTCCTGATGCCCGCGCACCTCTCTCCATTGTACATCCACCGAGCTACCGCGGCCTCTACATCCCCAGTTCACCAGGAAGTCAGCTGCCTAGTTCCCTTTCCGCCTCACATGGTTGATCACCTTATACTCAATGCGAGGCAAGAGCTCTGCTATTTCCTGGACTATTCCGGATGATCGCCAACTGCTCGAGACTTTTTCCCAATTCCGGCCATTGCAGAGTTTTTTCAACATCTCCACCATGATCTGAGAGTCCCCTGTGATTTTGAGGTTGGAGTATCCATTTTTGACCGCAATTCGTAAGCCTTGATGCAGTGCCCAAAACTTTGCCTCATTATTTGTCATCTCCCCCCCCCATTCAGCAAAAATCCATCTTACCTGATTACTGTTGTCCCTGAAGATACCACCAAAGCCAGCTTCGCCCGGGTTCCCCTTAGAGGCCCCATCGAAATTCAATTTGATGAAATTTTCTTTAGGATAGCAGAATTTATCTGGGCTGTTAGACCGCATCTCATGATTGGTATTCTGTTTATGAAAAACCATTTCGAATTTTAAATTTAATCTGTTCAGGATTTCTTCCTCCATCGGGTTGGCCTTCCAATCTTCCCCAACCCATTTATCCGCCAAGATTGTTTCTCGCAGAAGCTTAATCGCTTTTCCCCAAATGACTTCCGACACCATTGCTGAGTTCTGGAATATCCTGCGATTCCTCTCCTTCCAAATCATCCAGAGGGAGAATCCAGAGATGAGGTCCCAAGCTCGCCTGACTACTTTACATTGAAAGACTTCCTTATTCTATTGGAAGACCACATCATTGAATTCGCGGGGGGCATTTTCAGGTTTACCAAAAGATCTTTTGGTGTTTATCCACAGGGTCTTGGCAAAGGGGCAATGAAGAAGCAGATGATCTCTGGATTCCCCCTCCGAATTACACAGATAACATCTCAATGGGCCATTAAATCCTTTCTTTTGAATCCGATCCCAGGTGAGGATTTTGTTTTTTGATGCCAACCAGATAAATATGGAGACTTTCGGCCACCAATTCCTTTCCCAAACTATTCTCCAGTCGGGGTTTGCTTCGTTTCCAGATTGCTCTGAGGTTAGGAAATAGGCCTCCTTAGTAGTGAACGAGCCCTTCATAGAATTTCCCCAACGGAGAATATCCCTGCCATTGCGGGCTTTAATCTTTCTTGACTCAACCTCCTTACTGAAGGCTGCTTTGTGGTCTGTGCTGAACTCTCCTTCCCACTCCAACAAATCCACCCAAGTCCTCCAGCTTTCATCTGGGTTATTAACTTTCCAATAGTCCCTGACGAGAGGTCTATCTCTTCCAATTCTGTCGCGGACCTGTTGGAGGCCCTGAATGGAGCTTAGTCTTTCCTTCTGATGCCATTTATCCTCCCAGAAGTTAGCTTCCTCGCCACCTCTAATCTCCCAGAAAGAATGCTTTTCTACCAGATCCCTGTTGAGACGAGCCAGGTCCCAAACCGAAGATCCTCTGGGGGTATCCTTTCACTTTAAGATTTCTACTGCTGACTCAGGCATATTATATTTTCCTTTCCATATAATTTTCCACAGATCATTTCCCCCCTAAGCCATCTCCACCAGAGTTTTGCTCCCAACACCTTATTGAGAGTCTCAGGGTCTCTCAACCCCAGACCTACTTTCTCCTTTCTTTCAGTTAACTGACACCAAGAAACTAAGGCCCATTTTTTCTTCTGATTTGCCCCTCTCCATATAAAATCTCTAATGATCTCTCTTATCCTTACACAAATCCCTATGGGGGCTGCCATAATTGATAAAGGGTAGATGGGGATAGCTTGAAGGACAGTTTTTGCCAAAACTATTCGACCTGCTATATTTAACGTTCTGAAGGCCCAATTTGCCACCTTATTGCTGAGCTTATCTATAATTCCTTGCCAATTTTTCATCTTTTTGGAGGTAAAGTCCAAAATGTTGCCCAGGTATTTAGTAGGAAGTTCACCCCTCCTGAAACCCAAGAGTCTTATGAGATGAGCTTTGACCTATTCCACAACATTAAATATGAAGACACAAGATTTGTCCCTATTAATTTCCAGACCTGAAGCCTCCGCAAAAAGATCCAGGATTTTTCGGAGGTGTTTGACCTCTTTGACTGTTGGCTCTCCAAACAACATGATATCATCAACAAATTGCTGATGGGTTAAGCATAGATTATTTCCCCAGAGCTTAAGACCTTTGATTTTATCTACTTCTCTTTCTTTCTTGATGAACCTACCCAGACCTTCAGCAGCTAAAATGAACAGAAAGGGGGATAAAGGATCACCCTGACGAAGACCTCTAGTGGCAGAGAAAGTTTTCGAGGGAATCCCATTCACCAGGATAGAAAAACTTGGGGAGGAGATCAAACTATGAACCCAGTCAATCCACCTCCTACAAAAGCCGAAACTCTCCAGGACTTTTCCCAAATAGTTCCAGCTTAATCGATCATACGCCTTCGACAGGTCTAATTTAATCATCATACCCTTCTATTTCTTGACTTTTAAGGAGTGAATGACTTCTTGAGTGACCACCAGGCCATCAAGGATCTGCCTTCCTTCAACGAAACCCGTTTTTTCAGCAGAAATTAACTTATCCAGCAGGGGTTTTAATCTCTTGGCCATCATAGAAGTTATAATCTTATAGATAACATTACACAACGCTATGGGTCTAAAACCATTAGCATCTTCCAAATTATCACCTTTAGGGATTAGAGCATAGAAATTGGAGTTAAGGGCAGGCCATACCTTCTGATTCATCTTGGATTCTTCTACCAGCTCCAGAATCTCTTTTCCCAGGAAGTGTCATCCTGCCTGGAAGAAGTCAACAGTGAAACCATTTGGGCCTAGAGCAGTACCTTTCTTCATTGCTTTCACAGTTTCCTCTATCTCCTCTAAAGTGGCAGCTCTCATCAACGCTTTATTTTGGTCTTCAAATACCAAACGAGGGATGGCAGAGCAAATTTCCTAGATTGCATGAATTCTATCAGCTTGAGGTTCCCTTAATATTTCCTTATGATGATCAATCAGGACCTGTTCGATTTCAGCTTGCTCAACCACTCTGTTCCCATTCTTATCTTTGATAGAAAGAATCCTGTTTCTCTGTCTATGTTTGATCATAGCTTGATGAAAGAACTTAGTATTTCTTTCCCCCTCCCTTAACCATTTATTCTCGATTTCTAATGCCAGAGAATTTCCTCTTGCTTCCTTCTTTCTTCAAGTTTGCCAAGAATTGTTCCTTCCTTGCTGATTCTTTCCTCTGTTCTGCCTTCCAAAATCATTTTCTGCTGGAGAGTTTCCATTTCTTTTTCCAAATTTTGTTTGTCTTCCATAATATTGCCGAACTCCTGCTTGTTCCAATTTTTAATTTTCTCTTTCAGCTCTTTAAGTTTTAATTGAAACATACGCATTTTCCCTTTGCCCTGAATCGTGCTTTGACACCACCATTCTTCCAGTTTTTTAATAAATGCTGGGTCTCTTAGCCAGAAGGATTCAAAACGAAAAGGTATTTTTCCTTGGATCACTTTGATGTCCACCTCAAGTCTAATTGGCCAATGATCAGACCCCAGGGAAGGCATTATCTTTGCTTCTACAAAAATATCCTTGTTCATGATACCTTCAGAAACAAGGAATCGATCAAGCCTGGAGGCAATTTGATTTTTACCCCCCCTCCTGTTATTCCAGGTGAAAATCCCGTTTATAGTCTGGATGTCCACAAGCCTGAGGTCATCTATCAGATCATTAAACTTCTCCATAAAGTGATCCATTTTTCTTATTCCTCCCTTCTTTTCTTCTAAGGATCTTATTAGGTTAAAATCACCACCAATTATCCAGTCAACTTCTGGATATAACCTACGAATGAATTTCATGCTATTTAGGAAGTTTTCTTTTTCTCCTGGAGAAGGAGGTCCATACAGCCCTGAAATGACAACCTGCTCTTTAGTTCCTACTATTCTACCAAGGCCAGTAAGGATTCTGCTCATGCTAGTCCAGCTATCTAAGATGATATCATTCGGGTTCCACAAAATTGCAATACCTCCTGCAAACCCAATGGCATCTTGTCCCGTAACTTCATAATGCATTTTATTCTTGGCCATGAGTTCTTCAATCTGTTGAACCGAAATTTTTGTCTCCTGAAGAATCATAACACTAGGCTTTTCTTTTTTCAATTTTTCTTTCAAATACCTCTATTTTCCCTTGCTATTCAGGCCTCTTATATTCCAACTGATCACAATCATTTAAAACTTTTGGAAAGAGGGGAAGAATACCTCTGACAGAGGTATCACTTTGCCGGAGTTTATCAAGGTTTCTCCTACAGTCTGGATAGTTTCATTCATCGACTTCCGGCCTCGTTTCCTACTGCTTTTGCCAGAGCCATCCATTCCCGCCTGTCCAATCCCTTGGCCAGGCCCTATCATTATCTATTTGTCGGCGTTCTGTCCTTTTTTTTCCTTATATTTCTGAAATACTTCCTTGTACAGTTGTTTCTGTTTCTTAGGTATGAATCTGCTATCTAAATATTTCCATTCTTGGATTAGCTGTTTCATGATTCTTTCTTCCTCAATCTCACCTTCGGCTTGATTTTCCACCTCCATCGGGGATTGTATTACCAAATCCTCCACCTTTCCTTTCGGCTGTTCTTCAGAACTTCCTCCTAGGTTTACTTCCTTCCCTTTACTTTCGCCTGCAATATCCATTGGGGAATTCCCAGGGTCTTCATCATCTTCCAGATTAACTTCATACTCTTCATTTTCATTCTGGAGAGCCTGAAACTTATTTTGGCTTATTGTAATACCAGATTTTCCTTGAGGTTGGGATTTAGTTTTTTCTTGACTTTGTCTCCTTCTTCTTGTGACCTGTTGAAAACCTTTGTCAGTCTCCTCCATTTTCCCTGTGTTTTTCTGATGTTCCTCCTGATTTCTTTTCAATTCATCCTCCTTTTTCAATGGGCATTGTCTAACCAGATGCCCATATTCATGACATTTACGGCATCTAAAAGGGATGTGTTCATAATCTACTGGTTGTTGCCACACTTCGTCGTGATACTCCACCTCAACATGATCTGGGAGGGGTTCGGCTAGATTCATGTAAACACAGATCCTTGCATATGAGTTATATTTACCTCGTCGGGTAGCTTCTACAGCTTTAACAAAGCTTCCGATTGAGTTTCCTATCCCTTCCAAAATTTCAGGATCCCAGAATTCATCGGGGAGTCCAAACAGCCTGACCCAGATTGGGGCTTCCAACAGCGTTTCTTTTTCTGGGTTGTATCTCTCCTCCCAGTATTTCATGAATAAGCCTGCGTTATTCATGAAATACGGTCCTTCTTCAAAGACCCTGTTTCTGTCTTCCAGGTTCGTGAAGATGGCTATGAAAAACCCTTGGGCTCCCAGCTTTAGGTCTATGTGACCCTTCGGTTTCCACCTTTGATCAATCCACCTGTATAGCTCTTTCTTCGGAGGCCAATATCCTATGAATTTGTAGATCAGGGCATGATATTTCATGTAGCTGTTATATTCCTCCAGCTTGTTATTAGGGATAACATATCTTGGCCGCTTTTGAGCTCGTGGTAGGCATTTTCCTTTCATCCTTTTCTGCCATAGATTGCCCATGACTGGGGCATAGTTTTCCTGCTGATTCTATTATATTCCATTCGCACTATTCTCCCCCGTTACTACATTCTTGAAGGAGGGGATCTCTCCCCTCCCCGAAGTGTTTTCCATTCCCTCTCAGCTCTTGTCCCTTTAGAAAATACTCCTGACAGGAACAAGGAAAATAGCTGCCTACCTGACAAACTGAAGCCTCGCTGTCCTATTCTCTGCCCCGGCCTAACTGCTACACCGGGTCCTCCCACATTCGTCGCCGACCCGATCCGTCAGCTGCACATCTACAAACCTGCAAACCCTAGCAGTTCGCCACCGCCAGTAACCGCTATATTAAACAGCTAGTTTTTGACAAATAATATTTAAAATAAAAATAAAAAAATCAAAGTCAAACTTTAAAGGAGGGCAGTCAAAAATTATAAAAACTAGTGAAGACCCTTATTGAGACAAGAAAATTTGATTAATAAAATAATTAAAGGAAATAAAATAAAATAAATTAAAAATATTTAATGGAAAAATAAATAAAATAAACAAAATATACACAAGTAAAAAGAAATACACACACACACACACACATATATATATATGTGTGTGTGTGTGTGTGTGAAGATAAATAAATAAAAATAAATATAAATAAATATATATATAATATATATATATATATATATATATATATATATATATATATATATATATATCCAAAGAAATATAATCAATAAATAAAATGGGGTCAACGATAAAATATGTGGTTCAGGCCCATCAGACAAATAACAAAAATAGTAAAAGGAGTTAAGGATG
This sequence comes from Pinus taeda, assembly GCA_000404065.3. NCBI lineage: Eukaryota > Viridiplantae > Streptophyta > Pinopsida > Pinales > Pinaceae > Pinus > Pinus taeda. The sequence continues at coordinate 68,200 of APFE030272012.1, forward strand.
AATAGGATGATAAAATACATAATAAAAAAACACGAAGGATCAAGAAAATAAACTTTGATGAATAATACTATAAAAAGGAAGTCAATACCTACATAGATAAACAAACAAACAAAATAAATCCCAAAAAGAAGCCTAGAAAACTATGGGGACAGGATAAGGACCCAACATCTACTAATATTCCAACCATCATCTCTATTCAAATTATTGGGTCTTTTTTCAATTTCTAGGGCCTCCCTCAATTTACGATGATGAAAATGACTAACCCTAACAACGACTTGGGCCTACTCAATGCAGATGTGATGCTTAGATTTATTTGCATGCTCCACCAAAGCAGAGGAGTGGGTCCTACCATGCTTGATGTCAGTGACATGCTAACGAATCCTTTGATTAATCAAGCGACCAGTCTCACCAATGTAGGGAGTCCCACAAGAGCATGGGATAACGTAAACACCCTTCATATTCTTGGGGTCCACTAGGTATTTTACAAATCTAAGGGAGCTCCGGATGGTATTTAAAGGGCTAAAGTTTGAAGCCACCTTATGCTTCCTTAGGATCCTCACAATCTTGTCAGTGGTCCCTTGGATAAAAGGAAGATGAACACCAGAAAATCTATCCTTGGTATCTTTCTTAGCACTAGGACCTTTTTCAGCTCTGAGGAAAGCCTTAGTGCATTGGTGTCTATTGTACCCATTATTAAATTAAACACATAGGAGATGTGCTTTCTCTTGAGATGGTTCTCATCAAAAACTCTTAAAGCTCTAGTCGCTAAGGTGTTGAGAACACCAAGCTTTTGAGCTGGGAAATGATGAAAATTAGCATGAAGATATTGTTCTGTATGAGTTTTCTTAAAATATTTTTATTTATTTATTTTATTATATATATATATATATATTATATATATATAAATATATATTATATATAATTATATATATTATCTTTTCTTTACTTGTTGTATATTTTTGTTTTCTTTTATTTATTTTTCCATTAATTATTTTTAATTTATTTTATTTTATTTCCATTAGTTATTTTATTTATCAAATGTTCTTGCCTCAATTAGGGTCTTCACTCGTTTTTATAATTTTTGACTCCCCTCCTTTAAAGTTTGACTTTGATTATTTATTTATTTATTGATTTTAAAAACTAGCTTTTTAATATAGCGGTTACTTATTAATATTTGTTTTAAAAAATTAATAAACTAATATCACAGTTTAAATATTATTTTCCAAAAACAAGTAATATTTGGTTTTAATAAATTAATTTAAATATTATTTTTCAAAAACTAGCCATTTAATATAGTTGTTACATATTAATATTTTAATAAATTAATAAACTAATATCATCATTTAAATATTGTTTTGCAAAAACTAGTAATATTTAGTTTTAATAAATTAATTTAAATATTATTTTTCAAAAAAGAGTCGTTTAATATAGTCGTTACTTAATAATATTTGTTTTTTATTAATAATAAATTAATATTATAATTTAAATATTATTGTTCAAATATAGCCATTACTTGAAATTATGTCTCCACATTGCTCTCTATTTAAGCCTTTGTCATGGTCTACTTCTTCATCTAGTCCTAATGATGAACCACACTTGTTGGTTCGAAACGCGTCAGCCAGAAAATTCTCTTATGTGATTTCTACTGAAAGACTTTTCTTAAAACATTTGTTATTTCAAAGAATACTTTACAATAGTGTTGTTACATGATATTTTCTTCTCTATTTTTGTAAAAATTAATAATATATAATAGTCATCTTGGTTGTTACACCTATAACAACCGATGACTTTTAGAAATAAGTAGAATAAGATATTTATTGCAACAAACAATAGGCATCACCGTGGTTCTTTTCATCGGAGTTAAGTTCGCACATCTCGCCACTAGAGCTAGGTTCGTGCGTCTCGCCACCCATGACTTCTCCCCATGTCACTCATGTACATCATACAAAGGTAATATTGTTATTTGCTTTATTAGGTAATTATGACAACTTAACACGACATCCCTTTTGACATTCAAGGACAGTTGTCACATTTAAGCTTAGGAGGGGGGAAATCATATTGCGACATGACCTTTGCATGATCTGTGATTATTCAAAAAACTTGCAATTAAGGCATGGTGACCTGGTAATTATTATTACTTAAAGCCCGATCATACCAAAAAAGGGAAGTGTACCTTTGACAAGACCTCCCATAACCTAGCATTAATAAGGAAATATTATTGTGTAGTATGAACCATGATTGCAAAATCCTAATTTGAAATCCTCACCTGTGCCACCCTACCATTTACGCCTGCTAGAGGATTGCATCCCCATTCAGAGTGCTCAGAAATGTGGGAAAAGAACACTTGCATGCTGAAACAACTAAGTAGTGTGCTCACTGCCCCAAAATTTCTGAAGGAAAGGAAAAGGAAGGGAAACAACACTGAATTTGTATAGCAATGGGTGGAGTAGAAATTCAACATGAGCCAGGGCCAACAGAAGCCTTGGAAAATTTCCCCGAAGCATGCCAGATTTTGAAGCACGCAAGCTGGTTTGAGTTCTTCCAAAGGTTGGATGGATCAGATGGCAAAGTTGTCATGGAATTTGCAAAGAATTTAGAGAGAAATTAGACAGAGGTTAGGGGGTTGAAGCTAGAGGTTACAGAAGAGGTGATTTCTCGAGTGATGGGATTACCAGTGGAAGGAAAGAGGTGGTTTAACAGGAAGGTTAATGACCCCTCCCTGAAGGGGGATTTCCTCCAAGAGGAAGATTCGTTGGTGAAGAAAGGGAAGGGTATTGATAGGTTGTCACTTCCCCAACCATGGGTTGATGTTTCCCTTTACCTCATCAAGTACATTACCTATGAAGGAAGGGAAACAATTGTGTTTAATTACCATTTTCCATTGCTAAATCACCTTCAGCATCGACAACTGATAAATCTTCCCTACTTCTTGTTGGGAAACATTAAGCATATGGCCACGACTGTGAAAACAGTTTCGCATCCCGAAACATGCATCACCAACCATGGCCTCATCAAGCTCATTGTGTTGGATGCCTTAAGCTATCAGGGCAAAAAATTGGGAAGAATTCATGAGGAAGAACGACAGGACCACCTGCAAGAGGTAAACCAGGACGTCTGATGAAGCTCCAACATTGAAAAAGGAGCAGCCCCAACCTTCGATAGTAAGGGTTAGTAAGAGGCCAGTCGAAAGACCAATTCGTGATAGGTGGCCAAAGCAGAGGATAAGGGTTAGCGGGCACCCAAAGTCCCCATCCATGTCAAATAAGAACAAAGAGGAAGTAGAGTAGAAGGATGAGGAGCAGGCTTAGCGAGAGGAACCTTCTTCAGCTCGTAAGAGCGAAACTCAATCCTTGCTGTTAAAAATTGAGAATTTAGAAAAAGAAAATAGAGAGCTAAGGGAAAAACTAGCAGAGGGGAAGGCAGAGGCAAGAGCCCTAGGGTTAGACACTTTGGCTAAGGCCGTGAACAGGGCCAAGAAGGGAAATTTCTTGGTCACTGTGTGCATGGCCTATGTTGTGAAGCTAGTGACAACGAGGTTTAGAGTCTGTGTAGCAGACACCATCTCGAGGGAAACACAAATTGAAATCTGGGAGGTTGACCCACAAAAACCCATTGAGGACGTTGCTGTTACACAAGAACCAACCACTAAGAGGACACAATCCATAGACATTAATGTGGTAGCGGATACACAAGAGCCCTTGGCTGACACTATTGTTACACAAGAACCAGCGGTGGAGACGGAATTCAGTCAAGGAAAGGAAGGAGAAGATGATATCCACAAGCGTATGGTTGACGTTGTTGTTACAAAAGAACTAGCAATGGAGATAGAAGCCTACCTTGGGAAAAACGATATACAAATGTATGTGGCTGACATTGTTGTTACACAAGAACCAGTAGTGGGAATGGAAGCTGATCAGGGAGATAAGGAAAGTGCAACAAAATCCATTAACAAAGTTGCTATTACACAATAACCAATAGCTGAAGTGGAGCAGTTTCACCCTCGGGAGGCTGTTACACCCTCAATAGATAGTGCATGCCAGAGAACATCAGGTCTTGATGAAGGATGGTGTTCTGAAAAGATGTTGTTACTAGAGCTACAGAAATGGAAGTAGCAGGTGCTCCCTTTACAAGAGGGGGTGTTATCGCTAAGGCACACAAAAGGATGATGGATTACCTTAGGGAGAAGTGGTTAAAGGAAGAATGGGAGAGACAATGGGAAGCACGGAGGCACAAGGAAGCCATGAAGAAGAAGGATGAACAGTTGTATCAGTTACAACGACAGGTTTCAGACCTGAAAAATGACAAGACCAAGCTCTGTGATCTTGCCCAAAACATGCTAGCATGCAGGCAGTCATCCCCATCATATCTAGTGTTCCTTTGGGAACGATATTATTTATTTCAATTGAAAGCAATTTTTAAGAGTAGGTCTTATTTGGGTTCTTCAACTCGAATATTTCTTGAGATTTTTTGCTCCTACAATTTTGATGAACAAAGCTTGATTTGCAAGCTATTTTTGCATAATATCATGTGTGAGTATGTCAGCACGAAAATGGTAGCACGTGTCTTCTCCTATATGGGATATTTGTAGCTGTGGACGTTTCTTTCGTTTATGAGGAACCAGATTGAGTGGCATCTATCCATGAAATCAGCAGAAGTTAACGAAGAAAGGAAAATATTATGGGCCAGAGTAGAACCAAGAATGGTTTATGAACTCAGGTGTGAGTTTAAGTTGTTCTTGGGCACCCAAGAGATTAGGGAATAGTCAACCATCTATAGGAAAAGGATTGTGAGGATCTTCCTTAATTTGTATGCACATATGAAAAGTCGAGTGCTAGTAAGATGTCTTCAACACACCGAAGCATGTAACGCTGAGTTGCAAGAAGGGGATCCTTTTGAATAAATAAATTTCATGGTTGTTGTTACACGGGTCCCTGAGTATGCTCGTATCGTGCAGACATTGGGGGCGTTCTAGATTGGGATCAGATTTAAATTTCCTTTGATTTGGTTGCCAATACAAGAGTATCAGCCAGACTACCACCTATGTGATTATGAAGAAGAATCTTGGCCATGTTAGTTGATGGCCATTCAAGGGTACAGAGCTCCGAGTGAAGACATTATTGGTGCTTACAATTTTACAGACTTGCATCAGGGGTATAGCAGGAGAAGCTAGGATTCTGCATGGGGAGATGCAATTGCTTCAGTTGGGGGGAGATGTTGGGTGTGACTTTTTACCTATTTTTTGCACCTTCTTTCCCCAGTTTTGATCCTCTTATCCTCCAGGCCTATGAACTTTACATGATTAATCACCCTTTTTCTCACTTTTATGACCTATTCTATTGTCATGTTATTTTCCCATATTTTAATGAATAATACGATACTTTATTCCTTTTTATGGCTAACTGGGGTGAGCATTGGAGGATTATTTTGGAATCTCTTCTCCTTTTTAGGTGTTGCTTGTGGGAACCAGGCTATGGAGTAAACAGGCAGCGCTGTTCAATTACATAGTAGGGTAGAGAAGTTCGTTGTTACACCCTGTATACTATTACAGGTTGTTGTTACACATTAAATGTTGTTATAGGATGTTGTTACACTATGTGATGATACAAAGGTTCGTTGCTACACCAAGGGTGTTGTCCCTAGTGATTGTTGTAACATCCCGAACCGCTATTCACTCACAGGATGTTCTTGCACCGGAGCTGGCAAGTGTGGGTAATATTCCACATATTAGCTGTTAGAATTAGGAATTGTTTATTTTGGAAGAAATGGACCCAAGAGGTTACCATCCTAACTAATGTATATTTGTATTTAGAAATATAATGTAACTACTTTTATTTTTTATCAACATGAGAATCGTGAGATTATCATGACTAATCTGTTTCTAATTTCGAGCATGTAATAACTATAAAAGAAACTCGATTTCCTATGTACAAGGACGACATATAGAATATTATTGTTACTCTGCTTCTGTAACTCTGAATTATTTTTAATATTAATCACTATGGTAATGTTGTTATTGCTTTTTAGTTGATTCATTAATTACTTTCGTGTTATTCCTTCACCCTTGTTAAGGAGGAAGGGCCCTCCTCTTTGGCATGGATTGCAGTGGTATAGGTAGCGTATATTATGGTTTTGTTATTTGGTATATGGTTTCTTACTATTTCTATACAAATTGTCAATTACATTCGTTGTCGTTCCAATTTATATTATGTTGTTACACTGAGTTAATAAGTAGAATGGTAGTAACCAATTGGAATAGATATTAGTCACTGTGTGGTGCACCCTTACTTTGGTAGTTACGAAGTGTGATTTCAATTCTGTGGAGTGTTTTTATTTCTACATGAATGATTTGATTCAGCAATTTTATTCAACGACATCCTTTACTGTTCTTTCCATTTTTTCATTCTTGGCTATAGTGTATCAACACAAACAGTTGTGAACTCCACTGAAACAACAAGACCTACCCTGGGTTGACAATTAAATGTTGCAGTCTCGATCAATTAGGATTGATTATAACAACACTACACATGTCACTATAGCATTTTTTACTTTATTTATTCATTGATAAGGTTTATATGAAAATACAAGAAGAGATGGTTAAAATGTTGAATGAAGAGAGTAGAGATAATGTCACATGCAACTATATAGATGTGAGTTCTATAACAACACTAAACAAATTTTTGTTGCATTTACAAAGGTATGTTGATTTAATACGTTCATTTTATTCATTTGTGAACTAATTTTATTTTATTACTTATACATATATTTGTTTATTTCATTAAAGATATCATCGAGGAATATGTATGGAATACTAGAGATATTCAAAAAATTAAGTTTGAAACACAAAGAAAGTAATGTCTTCAAAATGTTGAACTCGATTCTAGTTGTGATCACTAAATTTGGAATGGGATTGACATTGTCCAATATCAAATAATATTAGGTGATTGTGAAGACAATGCAAATATCATTCCGAAAAGGGAATATTCCCTAGTTATTATAAATATCCCTCATGGTTTCAATTTTCCAAACATTGAATATAATAGTGAGCCTTATAGTTATCAAGTTTTCAATCAAGTGGTTACAAGATTTCAAGAAGTCACAACATCACCACTTTGGATATTTTTGAATTTTTTTTTAGACACATAATTTGGATTAATATTATCAAGCTTCAAGGGAAAAACAAACTCAAGGATGTAGCTTACATGGCAAGACTAGGCTTGTATGTTTATTAATTAATATTAAAAAGAAAAATTGTACAATTGAATTGATTTTTTTACTATTTCATGTTACACGAAAAAGGAAATTCTTATTAGTCCCACAGATCAACGAATTATATGTGATTTTGAGTCCATATATGTTTCATCTTGGAGAAAGAGATGATAGTTATAAGCCTATTATTCTGAATCTAGTAGATGGAAAGAGTCATAGCCAAATACTAGTTCATGATGTTGTGGTAAGAAAAATAACATATGAGGATAAATATGCAAGAGGAAAGATCATTAACATTTATCAAAATTCACAAGCATTGATTAATTATCTTTTAGATTCATGTTCAAATGAAGGAGATTGGTTTTGGATTTGTACTTGTGTTTAGGTAAGTTTTATGATATGAAATTAAAATTTAAACTTTTTTTTCTGTGTTTATACTAATTTATTTAATTATTTCTTTTGTACTTGATGATTAGGTACAACACTAGCATGCCACCTACAAAAAGGAAGAAACTACAAATCCATTGAAAAAGACCCACTAAAGTGCAGTGTTAGTTAGAAAAAAAATAATGCTAATAAAGTTTATGTAGGTGCAATGCAAGAAGTTGGTTGGAGGAAAGAGGATTTTAATTAATCATGTGTGGAAAAAGAGGCAAAGGAAGCTCAACCACCATTAGATGAAATTATTGGAAAGGGATACTTAGGAGATTTGCAAACATCAAAGGTCCAACAAGAGAGGAAAATGGCCAAACAAAAGCACAAAATACTATCATGGAAGAAGACAATAATGAAGCTCCCCAAGATAGTGAGTATGGATTATATGATATGGTTTATTTAATTTATGTTATGCTTGAAAATCAACCTAAATTTGAGAACTATTTAGAAGTTATACTTGTAATGTTTTGACTTTAAAATTTTATGATAAGAATAAGTATTTTGTTATTGTTGTTATATGTTTAACATTTTTTCTATCTAGTTTTCACTTTTATTTTTATGTGAATCATTATTTTTGGAAAAAAAATGAGTGCTATTATTTTTTGACATAAAATTCATAATAAATGCTATTTTATAAACATTTTTTTGTTGAATTTCTCCCATTAAAATAATTTATTTGACATGCCATTTTTAGCAAAAATGGTCCCAAAATGTGTATTATTTTATTTTTTAGTGTCAATAATTTGATGTATATTGAAATATTAATTAACGATACATAAAAATATAGAAAATCCCAACTTCAAAATATTGACCGTTTTTCTAACTTTACAAAACAAATTGACAATTTCATTACAAAAAACAATTGAAAAAAGAAACAAAAAAACACAAACTTGAAAAACATTTAAAAAACAAACATATTAGGAAAATGATAAGAAGAATAAGAGGAAGAAAACTACTTGAAAAATTGTTAAATAACCAAAATTTAAGAAACAAATCCATAATACATAAGAAAATTTAAAGTCTCAAAAATAAGCCCCAAAAAGGTGGTTGATGCTACATAGGCACTTTTCAAAATTGGCATGAAAATAATTAAAATTTAAAAAGAAATGTCCATACTTAAAACATAAGAAAATTTAACGTGTTAAAAATATGTTAAAAAAATGGTTGAGTTTGTATCAACACTTTTCAAAATCGACATGAAAATCATGATTTATTGCAACCTCTAAAAAAATGAGAAGTTAGTACATTTCCTATTAAGTTGGTAACCTTTTTTATACTCTTCTTAACCCTGTTCTTCTTCTTATGCGACTCTGACTTGGTTTCTGTGTTGGACATCTTGTCGGTATTGTTAATACCATCCTCCAAGGTGTTAGAGTATTCTCACTTGTGCTCATGTTCCTCTTTCTTGATTTGCTTCCTTCAGCCTTGTTACTACTTGGTCCATATTTCTGGATCTCAAATGGGCTATAGACTTGTTTGGACCTATGCTTGTCCAAATAACTGGAAATTGGTTCATGCTACCTTTGTTGTTGCAAATAAGATAGACTTTGCAAAATCACAACATTAAATTCCTCCTTTCTTGGGCCCTAATAATATTCTTATTATTATCCTTACAATTTTTTTAGTTCAACCCTTATGCTTCTAAGGGCTTCCATCTAGTCAGGAGGTGTCCCTATTGGCCTCATCCCAACTAACTCTACATATTGATTATGAAAACTTTTATCCATGCTATATTGAACCATTCTATTACACATTCCTTTTCTCTTTCATTGCAAAATGTATCGTCTTATGTGTTAGAATGACACACACAACCATTAGTATAACATAATCATAAATAGAAGTAAACATACTAAGTTACCTTGGGTATACCAACACTAGCTTAGGTTGGTCTGAGATTGTTGTTTAATAAATTCAGACATAAGTCAAATAAATTGATAAGATTTAAAATTAGCGGGTTAAAAAAACAAATATTTGAATTTATCCCTTTTCTAATCCAATTCCTAAATTGTAAGCTCCAATTGATTTATGATAGTTCTATTTCTCTTCATGCCCTTCAATTTGAGTGTCAAACCTTTGATCATATACCACTCTATAATACATCCAACCCCATAACGTGACATTAGGGTTGTGTAGCATAAATAGACTTGACGTTCAAGATAAAATATGAAGATAGGGTTATCCAAAAATCATGTTTCTTCCATGACCTCAAATCATACTTTTGATACTACCATTGTCTTCTACTTTTTGAGAGCTTTCCAAAGATATAAAATTTATTTCAATTTGAGATATGAGCACAAAGTTATGCACCTTGAAAATATTTCCCCTCTAATCGGACACATCATCATCTATACATTCCTACATGGTAGACACATGGTGAATCTTGGCCACATGGTGCCTTTACACTAGTTGACATTGCCATCCCACATGTCATACCAGACCTCACCATATCAGTGAATTCCATAAGTCACTTGGTTCCTTTATCTCAAGGCATATTAGTTGTATGCCTCGTCACTTTAATATGGATAATAGGTTGATATATTGGTGACTCAACCACTAATATGCCACTAAGGTTGATATGGGTGGTCATTGACACAACCAATATGGTCGATTCCCAATATGACTAATATAATTATGGTCCTAAACTATGATGATCTAATATACCTATATGTCCAGTGTAACTGATATGGCCGATATGATTATGGTGTCAACATGGAATACCCAGGCTCAACAAAAAAACATATAATGGGATGGTAGGTTGGTGGCCCACCCAGCTTTCCAACTGATCACTCTGCCAACCGATCATAGCATCTTGTTGTGTAGCACCAACTATCATGTTTGACACGTGACCAATTGATATGTGGCATGTGCTAATGTTTTTATTTCCACATGGATCTCCACAAATGGGTCATGTATCACTCACTTTTGCACAATTAGTATGTCCAAAAATGACTACATTTGGTTGGCACACATCACCCACATGGAATTTCACATCACTAGTCATGATACCATCCCTCCAAGGCTCTAATACTATGTTATACAATATGTCAAAGACATTAAGTGATGGCCCCTAATAGATGGAAATAAGATTTTTAGTTGATGGTTTGTCACTTAAGCTATGTCATATCGAATATTTTTCTACCATGTACAATATGAAACCTTTGAGGACTCGATATCCCAATAAGCCCGATATCCTAGATCCACTCGGCCCATGAGACCAATGGCTAAGGTTAGGAAATACTTGAACTTCAAATTTCTAAGGAACTTAAGGTTTTTCCCAATCTCTCCATTTATAGTGCATTGGATTTCCACCACCTTAAGAAACTAACCCATTTACTTCAACCTAATGTCTTTTATAATCCTTGGGTAATTGCAATTGTTACAACCTTAACAAGCCCCTTAATTTGTGAACTTGTGACATATAGTGTTCCCTTTTCAACATAAATGAATGGCTTCCTCGCTTAATTTGTACACAACATTGAAGAAATAGGGAACAAATGCATTCGACTTAGCCAAGGGCCAAAATCTCTATTTGTAGACATAAAACGTATGGAAGCCATAACTATCACATAAATGAAAGACTTCAATTTCACAAAGATTGCATATTTACAAGAGGAATGCATATCAACGTTCAGTCAAACCACGTTATCTATTCAGCACAATGATCATACATTCCCAATATGACAACACAATAGTTTTCCTTTCAATACATGCGTACACAATATAATAGAATAGCATTAAAAATTTAACAACATTGGCATTGCTTATAGAAAAAGGAATAAACCGATCTATTCCACTTAAAGTTGTTGGAAACTAAAGGAGGGATTGAAAATATCCACCTAATCGTAGGAATACGTACACCATAAATTTCTTATAGCTAGTCATCCCCAAGTTGGATCCAATGTCTAAAAGATGCTTCTTAGCATAACATAACAAAGGTCAATTTAGGGATAGAGAATAAAGGTTAATCTCCTTCTTTGGTTAGGAAATAGGGATGCCACCTATTAAGCATCGAGTTCAAGCTAAATGCATAAGAAAACATGGTCATTAAGGGTTTGCACAACTTAAATGGAGACCCCTTCACTTCTCCCTATGGTTCGCTAGAAGATCCTCCCTCTTTTCTCATGCTTTACATGCACAAACACAATCAAAGGGATTGGAGTTATCGTTATTCTACCTAACTTCGAAGGAAGGAACTCTCACCGATTTTCTTAGCTATCGTAATTCAATCTTGGAATCTAAAGTCCATTGTCTAAACATAACTTTATAGGTTCATAGGTTCAAAATGGGTTTATATTTACACATTTCGATTCTTTGTCCTCAATTTGATACCATTTCCTCCTCATTTCATTTCCAAAGCTCAAAACTTCCTAACTCTTCCCACATTGACAATCTTCTTGATGAGCATTTTTTGCTTCGCACAAGGGGTTCTTGGTTCATTCTTGTGATGCGTAATCAACCCAAGGATGTCATGAGGTATGTAGCCCTTGCCTGGATGACTCTAGTATATTTTCCCCATTCTTCATAACTACCTGGGAGAATTGGTAGCTCAACCAACACTTTAAGGTTGGTATAAACATTAAATTCAAGGAAGATTGGAAAATTTCGCAATATCACTCACATGCTTTGTAAGAAAGCTGCCCTTCCATTCTTTGGGATCTGCATAGGAATGCCCTCATCTTTAGTGTCAACAAATTATAAATTAAATCAACAAAAGTTTTTACATCAAATAGTTTGGCCATATGGCCATGTTGGTTCTCTAGTAATATCCCCCTTCAATTACATTATAAAACCTGGGCAATTAGAAAAAGGGATATTACATAAACAACCAAGAGAATCTCATAGAAAGAAAAACTACCTATGTGCTAAATCATCTCCCAGATGATCCTAATTTTGTTGCAAAAAACATATCTTTCAAGTCTAAGAATAATCCTAGCTTTTAATTGTAAATATATATTCATAATAATATTATATATAAATCTTTTTCAAGACAAGATCATTTTTCAAAGATTACAATTAATATTATCTAAAGGAATTCCTATCGTTAAATCTAATTTACATTATACCAAAGATGGAAACAACGAGACATGGGGAGAAGTACTATGTCGAATTATTGGATATGATAAATTTTACTAATTATGAAAATATAGGAAACAAAGGAAAATTTGTCCACTAGCATAGTCATTAAGCATGTCAATGAATCTACATTGATCATGAGATCAAACATTTAGGAATAGAGGAATTGTATTGCATCTACAAAAAAATTTCCCAAATTGATGGAACATTGGAATTTGGAAAAGACTTATTTGAATGAAAAAATATCTCAATTAACCCGTGAGGTGTAGATTATTTGGTTTGAGTGGGGTTTAGTCCCCACTAGGTCTCAAGTTCAAACCTCATGGGTAGGGCTAGGGATGGAAGCCACTTTTGGGTGAATTCAACTATCTTAAGGGAAATTGAAGCTCAACTGAGCTTCACATAATCCTAGTGATATCATTCTTCTATCTACTAGACGAGTTGGCCCTAGCCTAGACTTGACCTAGTTACCCTAGTTACCCTAGTTACCCTAGTTACCCACCCACACACACACATTAAATAGTGATATCATTCTTCTATCTACTAGACGAGTTGGCCCTAGCCTAGACTTGACCTAGTTACCCTAGTTACCCACCCACACACACACATTAAAAAGTAAATTAGAATGGTCTAAAAAAACACTTGGTTATGTCAACAAATTATTAGTTTATTCACTGGAATTCCATTCTCATGGTTGTTTACCCCAACATAATAACATTGAATTCAAACAAATGAGGTTAGGAGTAAGTATCGATGTAAACTTATGGATAAAAGTCTTATTGATGTTGTGCCCCACACGCAAATGTTACTCAAAATGTTTCCATAGATAAATAAAATATTATACATCTAAAATGGTAGAAAACACATTAAAATAAACTTCACCGGTTTCTTTTTAATGTTGGATAAGAGAAATTAGTCCAATGGGGCATTAGTTTAGTTCAAACAAGGATTAAGCTACCCATTAGGATTCTAGTCTCACTATAGTCTACCACACCCTAATAGCATCACTATCAAGGGATGAAGTAGAGACCTCAATGCTAATGCGATAAGGTTAGGGGCAAGTCCCGAGGGAGTTCAAAAGATGAAAATGCCATTGATGTGGTGCCTCTCTAAGTGCACGTTTCTCAAATAAATCCAAACATGAACAAAAAAATTAGATCTGAAATGTTAGAAACCTATATTAAATCAAATTTTGTTCTTTCTTTAATGTTCATTGAAGGAAGTTATTTCAATGAACACACAATACGAAAATAGTAAAATTATTAAAAATAAAAAGGAGTAATGTATGAGTTATCTCTTTATTGATCCTTCTATACAATCGAAAGAATTTGACTATATAAAGACGTATACTAGATAAAACCACATTGAACTGCTCTAAAAAATACATAAAAAATAAGATTTGAATAAATTAAATCATATCTCATTTAAAATTAGACTGAAAAATTAGTAAACAAATGCCTAAAGAATATAAATAAAAAAGAAAAGGAACAAAATTCCTTAATGAAAACATATGGAAATTTAGTCAAATCATTTAAAAGACATTAAAATTTCAAAAAAAAAATACAAGTTTAAACCAAAGTTACCAATATAATATGCCAAAACACTAATTTATCATAAAAGTCTTTTGAATTTTGGTTTTCATATAATCATGTTAAATAATCAAGAACAAAATTCCTTAATGAAAACATATGAAAATTTAGTTAAATCATTTAAAAGACATTAAAATTTAAAAAAAAATACAAGTTAAACCAAAGTTACCAATATAATACGGCAAAACACTAATTCATCATAAAAGTCTTTTGAATTTTGGTTTTCATATAATCATGTTAAAAAATCCAATAAAATATAAATAGTAAAATAAAATGGAAATCTAAAATTTATCCATATACACAAATACACACATGGCTGGTTTTATTAGTATGTCTTCTCATATTTGGTTGAAATTATATTAATTTTGACTCGATTTAACTTTGGATCCTATAAATGAAATTACTAACCTTCTTAATACTTCCATATGTTTATCTAACATTTGTTTAATGGAAAAAACAACTAAACACCTTTATTTATATATTTTGAACCACTAAAACAAAATCTAAAATAAAAATCCCCTATATTCATCATTTAAATGCTATATATATTATTTTTTATTAACAAAATAAATAAAAATATATAACTTTTAATATTTAATATTAATAAGTAATAAAATCATTAATTAAACTAATAATTATGTTAATAGATGTGTCTATTTTGAATAAGGCTTTTAAAATTTTAATTTAATTGCGAGTAATTATTAAGTGGATGGTAAGGATTTAACCTCTATAAAATTCGCTAAAATATTCATAATTAAAGATTAGGATTTATCTTCAAAGTAGTTATGTCTTTTTTCCCTTTTAATTAAATTAATTAATTAAAAAATGTGATATGAACATGAGTTACGGTTTTTTAGGTATATGGTATTAATAAGACATAGTGTTGGCCCATATTAAAAGTGACATTATATCCATTATGTCACTTGCAAAAATTGAACATACCGTGGGGAGGATTCCATTCCTTCCTCCCAACCACCTGAGATAATCTCAATCGAGATATTAAGAATCTTGTCATATAGAATGTGCATATTTGTCTTGTCACTTGGAAGAATTAAATGTAGGTGGGGAGGATTCCATTCCTTCATCCCAGCCACCTATGATAACCCCAATTGACATATTAAGGATATATAATAATAATAATAAAGTTAGCCCCTAGGGGTAGCTCAATTGGCCATGCCCATGAAAATGAAGTATTATGTGTGATGAGTTTCAAGGTTCAAATCCTTTGGATTCACCTATGCATGCCAAAGGGGCATATGTAGGCACTTAGAAGTTATACTGGTAATGGGTAGAGTCTGTAACAACCCTGGGTTAAGTTTCTAGGTAATAAATGGGCATTATAAAGGAAAAATAAAATCAAGTTCATGGGACACGTATTCCAAGCTGAATGAGGGGAAAAACATTATGTTGGGATCCACTTGTGGTTAATTATTTATTGGATATGGAAATTGGCATTGACATTAGCATTGGAAAAATGAGAAATGTAATAAATGATAATTTAATATAAGAAATAAAATAAAATAAGAGAAAAGGAAGATTAATGGACAAGAATATGCATGCAAGGGAAAATGAAGGAAAAAGGAAAAGAAAAGAAAAGAAAAATGGAGGAAAAACATTCTAGCATTCTCACTTGGCGAGCACTTAGATAGGGAGAAGCAAGAGAGAGAGCACTTGGACAAGGAGGAGCAAGCGAGAGAGCACTTGGACAAGGAGGAGCAACCGAGAGAGCACTTGGACAAAAGGAAGAATCGAGTAAGCAAGCACAAAAAGCAAGGGAAAGCAAGAAGAAGATTGGATAGAAGTAAGAAAGGGCATAAATCAAGCAAGGAAAGAGAAGCCAACAAGAGGATTTTGCAGGTAATAGGTTGTCTATTTGATTATCTTGTTGCGATGTGAATGCATGGTTTATGCATTGGTTCATTGGTCATGTTTGTTTTCATTGGCATGGGATTTGATTAGATTGGCAATGATGTACAACCTTGCCTTTGTCATTTCCTAGATAACCATGGTATAGTGGGTTTTCTTTGGTTGAGCTTTGGCTTGCCGATGGATTTGGATTTGGTTAAAGTGGTCTCAGGAAAATCCCAAGGGTTGAAAATGGAGTTTGTTTTATGCAGGAAGCTTGTGATAGGTGGGTGGAGACAAGAAAATTCCTTTGGGTATGGTGAAGAAATCCTGAGGCATCCAAGCTTGTATAGGTTTTGGTCATTTCTAGACAAGTTTAGATGAAATCGCTGTGGCTTGAGTGTGGAGGTGGTTTAAACTCTAGATTCCTTGTTTGGTTTATCCCATGTGATCCCACATTCGTGCTAGTAATATGACCCATGGATGATTGGCTTGAAAGAAAGATTTGGTTCAGTCCCAATCTATGGTTGAGTGGTACATGGAAATCCATGACTTGGTTGGGACTATGCATATGCTATTATATGTTGTTCCTTATTAAGATCATTAATCACAAGTATTGGTTATTGTTTTGATTTTATGATTGTTTTGTCATCATTACATTATGGTTAAATGTTGGTTATATCCATGTTGTATTTCTCATTATATGATGTGCTCTTGTTATCGTTCTATTTCATGGTTTGATAGGCTCCTCTTTATTTTATATGAATGCATGCGCTAATATGTATTTGATGTAGTTAGTAAGCCTTCTTAATGATTCCTTGATGAGATTAATGAAACAGTGAACATAAATGCATTCATGACCTACAAGTACTATGTTTACAAAGTGTTTGAATAAATTCGTGACTATTATGTGTTATGCAAGATTCAACAAGAATAAGACTATTGAGGAAGTTTTGAGCAGTTGGCCTTTATGCTAGCCCTAAAAATCTGGAACAGGGTTAGTGGTTGTGCCTCAATTCAAGGAATTTTTGGCCACAGTCGCACGAAGGTTGAGCTATGCATGCGATTAGAGCCCTCTGGCCGCACTGTCAAGACTGCATGCATACAGTTTGGTTGTAAAGCTAGGCTGAAAGTGGTTTCCAGCTTAAAGAAAGGGTCACTAGTGAAAATTGTTTGATATCTAGGTGATATGTGTCTCTGGGTGTTGTTGTAAGTTTGACAAGTAGACCCATTTCCATAATGTCATTTTGGAATTTGGCTCATGCATAGTAACTCTCAGCTCATGTTTACCCTGGTAAGTATGTGAAAGTGGGTAAATGTGAAGTGGGGTGTTACAGAGTCGAAACCGTTTGAATGCAAAACTTGAGGAAATGTTTACATCTCTAGAGATTTGATTCCTCTCGACACTTGAAGATCTAGAGTTAAAATGAATCTATGTTGGTTTATATATATAATATATATATATATATATTATATATGCTTATTTTAAATTTATTAAATTTATTAAAACCTTGATAATAAAAAAAATTTCCATATGAAGTGATGTAATAATAATAATAAGTTATATTTAGTTTTTCTTTTCTTTTAACAATGATCCACAATGTGAGATGTATTATGAGTTAAAATGAATATATGTTGATTTTTAATAATATTATTTATATTTATATAAATTTAAGGTCTTTATGCATAGAGATATTCGCTTTATTTTAATTTATTAAAATTTTTATATGTCATATGAACAAGTGTCATATGAAGTTAAGTAAGTTATGATTTTTTGGGCATGTGGTATTGATAATCCATGGTATTGTAACAAAACCTATTTATAGATTAAAAATATCCATGGAAAAACGGGGGTAAGTCTCCATGCTTAAGAATCTTGTTCTATGTTTTTTCTCAAATGTATAGTCGTAGTCTAACCAAAGTGCTTTTTTGCCATGGAAATCATGGAAATTCCGACAATATTTTGATAAAATCGGGCAGGGATTTTTGTAAATCCAAGTTAGAACTGTCAAACTTCAAGATTTTGGGTTCCCTAGTGGTTTTTGACAGTGTTGAATCCATTTCCACTATCAAAAACATGGTTCAAACATTGCTACTACAAGATTTCTTAAAAAATTGTCCTAATCGAGACACTTTTGGTTGTCTAGGAAATTCTTTTGCCTCGGTAGACGACTTCAAATGTATATATGTTTAACTTATATATCAATTAGTTTTATAATTAATTAATAATGGTAATAATTAAAAAAATTAGTTAGTTTTTATGATTTTTTAAATTTTAGCACCCTGAGATGTATCATGAAGTTAGCAGTTTGATGTTATTATAGATTGATGTCTATCGACATTCACTCATCATTTCATTATTTAAACTATATGGCTCCACTAGTTACATATATATGTGGCATTTTTCTTTAACACCTTTCCTAATTAGATATTATTTTTTTGGATTCAACTGCATTAAATAAGTTATTCATGTATGACCATATCCATGGGAGGTACTCGTAACTGACTAATTTCTAATCATTTTTAATAGTCCACTTAACAATCATTGCATCGGATGATGTATTTCATAAATTTTTAATATAATATACATAACCTTGATATTGTGTGTGTGTGTTGTAGGATATATATATATATATATATATATATATATATATATATATATATATATATATATATATATATATATATATAAGTTTTGAAATATAATGATTATGAATATGAATATTTATTTTAATTTATTAGCCAAATGGATCTTAATTTATAGCTATTATTGTATAGTATATATTTT
This sequence comes from Pinus taeda, assembly GCA_000404065.3. Lineage (NCBI taxonomy): Eukaryota > Viridiplantae > Streptophyta > Pinopsida > Pinales > Pinaceae > Pinus > Pinus taeda. The sequence continues at coordinate 87,136 of APFE030272012.1, forward strand.
ACAATTTTATATTTAGGAATATTGTTTTTATTAATTATGTTTGTATTAATTAAATTATTAAATTTTATATATGTAATAATTATATATTCTCAAATATCATGCTTAGGAATAAGAATCATTATTCTTTAAATCTATTTGAATGCAATATACATATTATGATTTTTTTGTTGGAAAAATTGTTTTCCATTTTACTAATAAAAAAATAATTTAATAAATTGGGTTGGATCAATTTTATTATTCTTTTTTATTTTTTACTATTTGTTTAATGCTTTATTTTATGGACATTATATCTTTCTTATATTAAGTTACATCTAAATGTTTACACTCATTTACAGATACTACATTTCTCCTATAAAATTTTGAACAAATAATAAAGTGCACTATTAAAACACTCCTTGATATAACCTAACAATAATAATAAAATAATTTAGTAAAAATAATAATATATATTATAAACATTATTCAAAACTTATATAAAATATATGGTGAAATGTCTCTACACCTATCCTATTTGCAAAAGATATTATGATAAGGTGATGTGTGTAAAGCTAACATTACCCATTATGTCTAAATAGACTAACTCGAAAGTACAATTAAATTAAATTATTTGATGTTTGATTTTTTTTGGTTATTTTTTTTATTGATTTTATTTTAAATTTTGGAAAAATTGTTATAATAATAAATTTGAATTCTGTGATTTGGATAATTTTTGATATTAAAAAATATATATTTGAAGATTTAAAATATATTTTAAATTATAAAAAAATTAAAATATATTTTAAATAACAGAATTTTAATTTTGCACTGGTATGATTCGGATTATTCACAGTTTCGTGTTCATTGTGTCGACGTTTCAAACTCCAAAGGGGTCCATCATCAAGACTAAATCAGAAAGAATATGAATGAAAACTTATTCTTTCTGATTTAGTAGTGATGATGGATCTCCTTTAGAGTTGATTTTCTCAATATGTGAGAAGACCACCAATTTTAGTATATGTTCATAAAAACATTTACAATATATAATTTTCAATATTTCACATAATAAAAATTACTATTTTTCCTTAATAATCTAAAAAAATCTATCACCAAACTTGAAAAAACCTCAAACAGTGAAAGTGTGACCTAACTACTCACCACCTACCCAAAACAGAAAAACTAAAAGTAGTGAGGAAATGTGGTCCGTGTCGTGAACATCATATCTTTTTTTCAGATCATGCTTGCCACCACTTAAGCTCGCTCCCATATTTATCACCCCTTCTAACAACACCAACCACCGCCGCTTGGTGTGGGTCGGCCACCATGTAAAAACAAATGAGTTAAAAAGGTAAAACCTGGAATTCTACCCCGGGCCGGTAATTGAAGCAGAGATATTTGAAGTTTTTGAGCAGCCTCAACAATAATGGTACGTTGAAGGGGTTCAGTCACCCTGGAGAACACGGTAGTTTAAAGGAGCGCTGAATGCGATGTGAGTGCTTTATAATTATTGGACGACAACATTAATCATTCAATTAATCCACCTAAGCCCTCCCCGTCTCAATATTCTGCACTTAATTTATCGTACGCTTATATCTTTAAATGTCTAACAGAATATTTTATTAAATTCATGGTTTTTATTAAATGATTTTATTAAATTTATAGTTTTTATTATACATGTAGTTAAAAATTAGTTTAATTAACACAAATTAAGATTTGGTTATAAAAATTTGTATCAAATTTTAGTCAAAAATTTATCAGAAACTCTAAAAAGTAGTATTTACAAATTATTTCTAAAAAATTGCTTTTAATTTAATAATTAAATAAAAATTTATAATTTTTTTTATTATAAAAATTAATTTTATAAAATTTCTAACGCTTAAATTAAAAAGGGTTTTACTAAGTTTAAATGAATTATTGAGTTTTTTTATGCATGAAGCTTAGGCTTGGCCTCCAACAATTAAATTGAAGTTTATACTCTTTTATAAAGAGTCAAGCTAATGAACTTTCTAAGCATTCAAAAATTAATCATCATTAATAATTCAAAAAATATCATCATACATCTACAAACAGTTATCTCCTAAGTGCCTTAAATTAGGCTAGATCTTCCATTAAATTCGCATACCCATTGTGGATTATTATCATGAGTTAAGAAATAACAATGTACAAGCTAAATTCTATGCCAACAAGGTTTAAGACAAAGTGGGTGAAATTATTATCAACTCCAAACTATACTTTTAATCAATACCATCTAATTAACCATGAAGTAATGGGTGATCGACATGACCCCTCATTTGCATCCTTTAAATTTATGTATAAACTACTACCATGCAATTTGTGGGCTCACAACAAGTGCGATGGATTAATTGTTTGGAGGTTTCATCATTACACAATGAGGGTTGAGATGTTGGAATGTTGTGGGATTGTTAGGACTTAGTAAAAAATTGAGTCTGAAGAAGTCTCTAGGGTCGTATTGTAGGTTTATAATTTTTTATGTTTTAAGTTGTCTTTTATTTGAATTTTTTGTCACCTTGAAGTTGCTTTTGACATTCCATTAATATGTCTCTCTCATCATGTTTGATGAAACATTGGAAATGCCACTTATTCTTTATAGGCACAAGGAAATGATAGAGGAATTATAAGATTCGATTCAACAAGTTCCAATTATGAATGTCAATTTAGTAGCGTAGATGGAGGCATCCATGGATATTCCAATACAACAATTGCATGTTATACAACAAGTTCAAGTTGAATGTAGAGGACTCAGGTGCAACTTCAATGACCTTCAATGAAAACAACAACTTGAATTTTGAAATTCTTCTTCAACAAATTCTAGAATGAAAAATTTAACTCAATTAATAATTTAATTACTTAAGTTAAATAAATTGAGATAGTTAAAATATATCATAAATCAAGCTAATTCTAATTCTAATGTATATAATTTTTTTAATTCTCAAAATTCTACTATAAAATTTAAATAATAATGAAATCTTTAAATTTAATTTATGTAACTCTGAAAAAAAAACTAAATTTATTAAAAAAAAAATATACTCTAATTTATAATTTTATTACCTATACCTACCACCAGGGTTGGAATTTGGATTCTTTATTACCTGTCAAATATTTTTTTTTTGACGTTTTGGGTTTTTATGTTGGCCGTCAAGGAACGTTATGTCTAAAATTTTGCTCTTCAATCAAAATGTTTTGATAATAAAACGACCCTTCATCAATAAAGGTTTAATTAAAAAAATATTTTTCAATCACACCACTGTGTTAATTTTTTCTCACATATTTATAATAAGATAAAAACAACGTGACCATGACTAAATGATTTGTTGAATCATAAAGGTTGTTTTACTCATGGATGGGATCCATAACTCCCAAACCATGAGATTCAGTGGTTCTCCCAAACACATATACAAAAATTATGAGTAAATCTAGAAATCTATTTTACTCACACCCAACTCATTGTTATTGCAATCAATCTACTCCTATTTTTATTTCTCAATTTGGATTTCTATTAGATAATTTAAATGTTACAATTTCAGTAAAAACAAATAGATTTCTTTCACCAAATAAACAAAAAACTTCAAAAAAAAAATTCCATCTTAAAAACTTTTAAAAACTTTGGAGTTGACCAAAAACTATCCTCCACAATGCCCATCCTCTCCACCATCATAATATCACGAAATCTAGATAAAGTTCAATTTTAATAAACCCAATAAACTTAATTTATTTAAATATAAACAACATAAATTTAATTTATTTAAATAAAAACAAATAGTATAATATAAATTCCAAATATTACGGTACTTAATTATTAATCACTCAATATATTATATTACTGCTATCAAATATATACCTATAACTTTAAATAACATACACCTATAACTTTAAATAACATGAAATTAATTTATTTCAATAAAAACAAACATTAGAGAATTCCAAATGTTACTGCACTTCTTTATAACATTGTTGTTTGAGAGGGTAGTAATGACGTTTTTGCAAAAAAGTGAACAGTAAAAAATACGTTTTAGAACTTTGAAAGCCTATCACAAAAAACAGCTTTTTAAAATTTTTAAACGTGAAATACGGTCAAAATGCCTTGTGACGGGCATTTTGCCCGTCAAATTCCAACCCTGCCTACCACTACCTTACATAGAATAATAATAAAAATAAATACAATATTTTTAAAAGATATAGGGTCACTTCTTCCCCAAATAATGAAAAGAATACTTAATACATATTTGACATCACTAAGAGGTAATAGTTTTCTACATGCTATGTCCCCTGCCCTTTTTTTTAATATTATATTATCCTACTACATTCCCTCGTGTACTTTATCCAACAATTCTGTGGACGTGTGCAACTCTTATGATGCTTTTGTTGTTGTGAATATGTTAATAAGAGCACTAATGGACGTGTGCAACTCTTATGATGACTTTTGGGGTTGTGAATAATAATTGATTGTGCAACTCTTATGATGACTTTTGGGGTTGTGAATAATAATTGATTGACGCATTGATAACGATGTTCAACCTTTGGCAACCCAACTAAAACCATTATGTAATGGTTATAACTACTTAGATATCATGGTATGAGTATCATAATTAATATTATATTTACTTAGATATAAAGGCTCGTGATTTCGAAGAATAATTAAATACAAGAGGTCATTATCCTTCATTTATTATGTGTGTACCGTTTTGAAGCTTTTTTTTCATAGAAGAGAGATATCATCCCTTCCTTAAATATGACAAGGAATACAATTGTTGTTTACATACATAAACATAATAAGTAGTTTCCAAAGATCTTTTGGAACACTATATATATATGAGCAAAGGCATAAAACATTTAGGCAATAACAGAGCATAAATATCATATTTAGTATATCGCAGATGTCGAAGAAGACTTTCAATAGATCTAAAAACTTTTAAGCATTTTAAAAAACAATATTTATAAAAAAAAAAATGGTGTAGGATTGTAAACATTTGTTAATAAAAATGGTAGACAAAAATCACACAAAAATTTATCTAAAGAGTCTTATAGGATTTAAGGAAACTGGAAAGGATCATAAGGAAATTGGAGTCACTCTCTCCAGAGTAGTTGATTATGCTAATGCTTTTGAATGATAATTGAACCTTCCTCCACTAGAAGACCCCTTTTAGAGAGTGCATTTGCCCGACACTTCAGTTCCCTATAAACGTGTTGAAAAGACAAATGCTGGAATTGCTCTTTCAAGGAGATAATTATGTCCTTCCAACATAGTAGGTCGATTGCCTAAGATGATTGATTCCATTTAGCTACCCAATCACACAATGTGAATCTCCATATACCTGTAGGGAATCAACCTTGATGGACACGAAGAAGGGCCCAATACGCAACAATCTCCACTTTTGTATTAGAACCCAACTTGAGATTCAGACTAATATAGACAAATATATTTCCAAGGAGAAGGATGACAACACCACCACCACAAACTCCATTATGTTGTGTCCCATCAAAAAATCTAGAGCTTACCATGTAGTATACCATAGGAAAAGTGATGAGGCAATGTTTTGTGGGTTTCATATGACTCAACTAATCATAGAAAAAACCCATAATTTGTGGCATAATCCAGTGGATGTTGATAGGAAAACCTTCCAAAATCAACTTGTTTCAAGTTTTCTAGATTCCCCAAGCCACGTAAATAAGAAGGGATTTAAAATTCCCCATGTTTTGGTCCCATTAGAAATTCACGTGTTTCTAGATTAATAGTCATAACATAATATTGAATGCTTAGAGGAAATAAGACTTCTTACCACAGAGCTACTAAAAATCCACATAGGCAAAAGAGGTGCTCAATTGATTATGGACCCTACTTGCAAAGAACATAGACCTTTAGTCCTTTGAATCCATGATGAGTCAAATTTTCCCACATCAAGATCATGTTTTCTAGCACTAACCATATAAAACACTTGATTTTTGGTGGAATGGACCACTTCCATATTTTCTAGCTCCACCATTTCCCTCAAGGGAAATAAGCTCAGTTGTGATTGCTTCATATGCTATAATAGCAGAGACTCGGTTGGATGCTGAATTCCATTGCTAGATAATGGAATCCTCTTTTCCATTAAGAAAAAGGCCACTCAAAGACAATTTAATAATGAAACCATCCCACTCAAGATCCAAATGGCCCTGTAATCCCAAATCATTCGATAACATTCATCTACCATTGTATTGTGCATGGGAACCTGGTAGAATTGCTTTACCAAGCCTAGAGCTACCACATGTGTTAAGCTAATCGATATAACCCAATGATAGTATGGCTCAATCCCCAACTTGATATATTATCATTATTGATGTTTGACACCAACCATCTAATGATCGACGACACTGTTATCACTAGGCCCCTCCATATATTAGACGTCTCTTTGTAGTTTGAAGGTTGTGCTGACCAAAGCCATTCTGAGAAAGGGTGATTCTTTAAATAGTTAACATCAATTATTGTTTAAGAGAGAACTTTTTCGACGTAAATCACATGATATTTCATTTGTCGACGCGTTTCGAACCAACCAATGTGGTTCATCATTTCGAAAAAATTCTCTCTTAAACGATATGGATCACAAAAGCCTCAATTCAACAATCAATTATTGTGCTCCAAATATATCACTCGCCATAACTTTTTCATTGCCAAGGCTAAGCCGAACTAGTGAAGGTTCTTGAAGCCCTTGATGGACCGGACGCTGGCTCTAGTGACAATCTCTCCAATTTGATTACAATATCTTCAATATTCAGCTCTCTCTCCCTTGGATCACGCATTTATATCGGGAATTTACAATATACATGCATATACAGGCGCCCAACAATTATAAACTAAAATCATGCTATAACTGCAATTTTGTATGAGGATATCCATGACAAATGTACACACACAAATCAACTGGCAGAAATATTCAGTACGTACACACATTTGGGTGGAAAACTTATAAACGAATTGTTAACAATCCATGAATATGCCGCGAGAGCAATTAGAATGCGCAACCACAGTCTTAACAATACAACAACAGACATATAATGATGTACGCACAGTAGATCAAATACAAGCTACCATCTCACATGCAACAACTGTAATTATACCCAGCCTTCCACAGGATTTTGGTGCGCCCTCAATACATTTACACACGGTTTTAACTCCACGTTTCAATGCCATGGTGGTTTCAATGTAAACCACAGGTCCATATAAAACCTGCACTTCTTCACAAACTATACGCACAACTATATTATAATTTCCTCGTGCTCACTCTTTGACTGTTGTAGAGCAGAAGGGTAGTCGGTGAGAAACTTGACTACCAAAGCTATTAAAACTGCTATTGTTTCATAGTCTCCACGCAGAAGATCTAAAACCAGGCTAAGGGTCTCATCGTCGGCTAGACTCGTGCTTGTCAGAAGCATATCAAGAAAATCTCCTCTCTTAATGCCTTTCAACGGATTTTTTGGTGCGCGCACAATTCAATTATACACAGGTTTAATTGCCACGATGTTCATAATGGAAATCCATAGACAGTTCTGCTGTCCATCCCAAAACCGCACAGTTCTATTAGTCCACTGTTCGGTATGTCCCGGATTCATAACTTACCACAGACAAAACACAATTGCTATGGAAATAGCCACACCCAACTGATTAATACCCACATACATCCCCTGTGGGTTAATAATGAAAAAAATACTTTATATAAGAGCTGCGCAGAAGATATACCACAGCCATTACATAGAAAAAAATTCTTTTACCCAGAAACGCACCCTCTTCATTCATAATTCAAGAGACTGTTTTTTTTTTACATTGGAGAGCTGCTATTCGAAACCTACCTTCCTACCGTTTACATACACAATATATTGGAGTTCTACATGAGAGAACATTCTCTCCTTGGTGGCCAAATTTAACAACTTTCTTTTTTTCTCATCCATAGCTGCCTTATTACAAAAGCAGTCACATATAGAACAACTAATCTAGCATGCCTTATTCTAAGCCTATCTAGAAAAGATGGCATGTTTTTTTCTTATCTAGTTCCTAATTTTAACTAAAAAACATAGAAACAACAGGCAAAGGATCCCACTCCTTGCCTGTAGATAATCTTTTTGATTTTTTGAATAAATCAAAAGATTTTTCCCCTTCTGAATCACATGCTCCTACATCAGACTCCCAAGGTAGAAAAATTCATGGTCTCCTGATCATGTGGTTTGTGGTCTTGATCTTCCTGGATCCCATACTTTGTTCTGCAACCGCCCAAATGCTTTATTCCTTTGTTGTCGCTGCATTTTAGTTGTCCTTTCCTCCATCTTCTTCTTTCTGTCAATCAGGTTCAAGTTTTGATCGATCTTGCTTGCTGCTATTTCTATTTTCCTCCATTTGGATTGATGCATCATCAGCTGCCATATTTCTTCAATTTCTATGTCCAGCTCACTACTGTTGTTCCCAATTTCTGTTAATTCAACTGCTACCATAAATGTTGCTGCTGCTGCCGCCATAAATGTTGCTACCTCCCAAACTTCCTGTCCCTCTGCAACATACTTTGGCTCATCACCTGTAAACACAATCAAATTGTTAGCATTAAACTCACAAGACCCACTGGTCTCATTTGTCGCTTCAGTCACTAATTTCTTTTTCTGCAGCTCCAAGTCCTTTTCAAGACTAAAAAAATTTTCACCGGCTTTCTCCTCAGCTTTCTTTGACAATATTTCAGCATGTTAATTTGTATTCACCATGAGACTGTCAGCTAGTCTCGCCTTCTTACCATCTTCTGCTTCATGAATTTCCTTCATGAAAACTTCCCTACCTTGTTTCCTCAGCAAATTAACCCGTGCATGCGTCCTTTGTCTCTCCAGTTCCCTTCTCTGAAGATCTAATTTCCTGTACAATTCAATTACTTCATTAGGAGTAGATTTTGGAAATTTCACATAGCCTTTTATACCTTCAACGACTCTTGAGAAATCATCAGTTGGTTCAACATTCTGATTAGACTCTTTCGTCTTCATTTTCTCATCATCCATCATCTGCTCCAAGTACTCCTTTTCTCCAAATAACAGGGTTTTTGAATCAGTCTTCTGTCTTGGTACATCTTCCTGGAAAGGCAACAATGTATGATTGACACCATCCTTTCCAAATTTGTAGGTGTTCCTCTTCCCATCATGCATTGCTAATCTGTCATATTGCCAAGGTCTTCCAAGCAATATGTGACACACATCCATAGGCATCACATCACAAACAATTTTATCTTTATACTTACCCACTTGAAATTCTACTTCACACTGTTCACTTACCAACAGTTGATGTCCCTTTTTCAGCCATGACACTTTATACGGTGTTGGATGCTTCATTGTCCTCAACTTCAATTTCTCCACTACTTTTGTAGAAACTAGATTATCAGTGCTGCCACTATCAATGATCATCTGGCAACATTTTCCTTGGACTTTACACACTGTCCTGAATAAAGCCTTCCTTTGTGGCAGTTCAGCCATCTCCTTTGCTGAATTAAGTAAAACTTTATTAAGTACCAGAGACTCTCCGCTTTTTGGTGTATCCACTTCTTCTATTATTGCTGCCACTGGTACCTCTTCCTCAGCTGGAGCCACAATTGCATTCCTCTGCTTTATTTCTGCACTCTCTGGGCACTCAAAAGCTCTATGTCTCAGCTTATTGCATTTGTAGCATCTTACTTCTCTGCCTCCTCCTCTGCCTCCTCTTCCTCTAGAAAAACTCCCTCTGCCTCTTGCATCACCTCCTGTGGATGCATATTGGGTTGAGCTACTGCTAGCTCCTTCTGCAAGTGTTGTAGATCTTCCACTACCACCTTGACTTTCCTTTCCTCTGAAAGTCCCTCTCCCTCTGGTAGACTGCTTCCTCATGAGTTTTTCTTCAGCCTTCAGTGCTATCTGATAGGCTTCCTCTACTGTTTTTGGAGACAGTAAACTTATCTCATCCTGAATGTCCATTCTGAGGCCATTCATATATCTAGCCACTTTCTCATCTATATCTTGGGCTTCTCCAGCTCTTATGCTCACCTTATAGAACTCCTTTGTATATTCCTTCACTGTTAAGGCTCTCTGCCTAAGATTTTGCATTTGCCTAAATAATGTCTGCTGATAGTTACTGGGCAAAAACTTACCTTTTAACTTCGCTACCATTCTGCTCCAATTCTTGATTGGCTGCTTACCCAGTCTCTTCCTTTCTACCTGCACACCATCCCACCAGAGTGCTGCATGGCCCTTTAATTTGGTGACAACAAACTTTACCTTTTTCTCATCTTCTGTTTCTTCATAATCAAATAATTTCTCCATGCTATTAATCCAGTCGATCAATTCTTCTGGATTCAGTCCTCCTTGGTAGATTGACACTAATTGATTCCAAGGCCTGGCTGTGGATTTTAACACTGACTGAAAGAGTCTCATCTCAAGAGTAATCTCTACAGCTTCCTCCTTAGTAGCTTCAGCTTCGGGTTCACTCACATCTCCATCATCTATGTTCCTGCCGGAGGTTAACGCATCCAATCTAGCTCGCATCTCTGCTATGCTTTCCATTATTTCGGTGTTTGCAACAGGCCGTCCTCTTCCACCACGTCCTCGTCCTCTCCCAATTCTGAAAGCCATCCTTCTCTCGCTCCTGAGATTCAATTCTATGTTAGTGGCTGGCTCTGATACCACTAATGATGGACCGGACGCTGGCTCTAGTGACAATCTCTCCAATTTGATTACAATATCTTCAATATTTGGCTCTCTCTCCCTTGGATCACACATTTATAGTGGGAATTTAAAATATACATGCATATACAGGCGCCCAGCAATTATAAACTAAACGCATGCTATAACTGCAATTTTGTATGCGGATATCCATGACAAATGTACACACACAAATCAACTGGCGGCGATATTCAGTAGGTACACACATTTGGGTGGAAAACTTATAAACGAATTGTTAACAATCCATGAATATGCTGCGACAGCAATTAGAATGCGCAACCACAGTCTTAACAATACAACAACAGACATATAATGATGTACGCACAATAGATCAAATACAAGCTACCATCTCACATGCAACAATTGTAATTATACCCAGCCTTCCATGGGATTTTGGTGCGCCCTCCGTACATTTACACACGGTTTTAACTCCATGTTTCAATGACACGGTGGTTTCAATGTAAACCACAGGTCCATATAAAACCCGCACTTCTTCACGAACTATACACACAGCTATATTCTGATTTCCTCGTGCTCACTCTTTGACTGTTGTAGAGCAGAAGGGTAGTCGGTGAGAAACTTGACTACCAAAGCTATTAAAACTGCTGTTGTTTCATAGTCTCCACACAGAAGATCTAAAACCAGGCTAAGGATCTCATCGTCGGCTAGACTCGTGCTTGTCAAAAGCATATCAAGAAAATCTCCTCTCTGAATGCCTTTCAACAGATTTTTTGGTGCGCGCACAATTCAATTATACACAGGTTTAATTGCCACAGCATTCACAATGGAAATCCATAGACAGTTCTGCTGTCCATCCCAAAACTGCACAGTTCTATCAGTCCACTGTTTGGTACGCCCCGAATTCATAATTTACCACAGACATAAAACACAATTGCTATGGAAATAGGCACACCCAACTGATTAATACGCACATACATCCCCTGTGGGTTAATAATGAAAAAAATACTTTATATAAGAGCTGCGCAGAAGATATACCACAATCATTACATAGAAAAAAATTCTTTTACCCAGAAACGCACCCTCTTCATTCGTAATTCAAGGGACTGTTTTTTTTTACATTGGAGAGCTGCTATTCGACACCTACCTTCCTACCGTTTACATACACAATATATTGGAGTTCTACATGAGAGAAGATTCTCTCCTTGGTGGCCAAATTTAACAACTTTCTTTTTTTCTCATCCATAGCTGCCTTATTACAAAAGCAGTCACATATAGAACAACTAATCTAGCATGCCTTATTCTAAGCCTATCTAGAAAAGATGGCATGTTTTTTTCTTATCTAGTTCCTAATTTTAACTAAAAAACATAGAAACAGTAGGCAAAGGATCCCACTCCTTGCCTGTAGATAATCTTTTTGATTTTTTGAATAAATCAAAAGATTTTTCCCCTTCTGAGTCACATGCTCCTACATTAGACTCCCAAGGTAGAAAAATTCATGGTCTCTTGATCATGTGGTTTGTGGTCTTGATCTTCCTGGATCCCATACTTTGTTCTGCAACCGTCCAAATGATTTATTCCTTTGTTTCCACTGCATTTTAGTTGTCCTTTCCTCCATCTTCTTCTTTCTGTCAATCAGGTTCAAGTTTTGATCGATCTTGCTTGCTGCTATTTCTATTTTCCTCCATTTGGATTGTTGCATCATCAGCTGCCATATTTCTTCAATTTCTATGTCCAGCTCACTACTGTTGTTCCCAATTTCTGTTAATTCATCTGCTACCATAAATGTTGCTACTACTGCCGCCATAGATGTTGCTACCTCCCAAACTTCCTGTCCCTCTGCAACATACTTTGGCTCATCACCTGTAAACACAATCAAATTGTTAGCATTAAACTTGCAAGACCCACTGGTCTCATTTGTCGCTTCAGTCACTAGTTTCTTTTTCTGCAGCTCCAAGTCCTTTTCAAGACTCAAAAAATTTTCACCGGCTTTCTCCGCAGCTTTCTTTGGCAATATTTCAGCATGCTGATTTGTATTCACCATGAGACTGTCAGCTAGTCTCGCCTTCTTACCATCTTCTGCTTCATGACTTTCCTTCATGAAAACTTCCTTGCCTTGTTTCCTCAGCAAATTAACCTGTGCATGCGTCCTTTGTCTCTCCAGTTCCCTTCTCTGAAGATCTAATTTCCTGTACAATTCAATAACTTCATTAGGAGTAGATTTTGGAAATTTCACATAGCCTTTTATACCTTCAACGACTCTTGAGCAATCATCAGCTAGTTCAACATTCTAATTAGTCTCTTTCATCTTCATTTTCTCATCATCCATCATCTGCTCCAAGTAATCCTTTCCTCCAAATAACAGGGTTTTTGAATCAGTCTTCTGTCCTGGTACATCTTCCTGCAAAGGCACCAATGTATGATTGACACCATCCTTTCCAAATTTGTAGGTGTTCCTCTTCCCATCATGCATGGCTGATCTGTCATATTTCCAAGGTCTTCCAAGCAATATGTGACACACATCCATAGACATCACATCACAAACAATTTTATCTTTATACTTACCCACTTGAAATTCTACTTCACACTGTTCACTTACCAGCAGTTGATGTCCCTTTTTCAACCATGACACTTTATACGGTGTTGGATGCTTCATTGTCCTCAACTTCAATTTTTCCACTACTTCTGTAGAAACTAGATTATCAGTGCTGCCACTATCAATGATCATCTAGCAACATTTTCCTTGGACTTTACACACTGTCCTGAATAAAGCCTTCCTTTGTGGCGGTTCAGCCATCTCCTTGGCTGACTTAAGTAAAACTTTATTAAGTACCAGAGGCTCTCCGCTTTCTGGTGTATCCACTTCTTCTGTTACTGCTGCCACTGGTACCTCTTCCTCAGCTGGAGCCACAATTGCATTCCTCTGCTTTATTTCTGCACTCTCTGGGCACTCAAAAGCTCTATGTCCCAGCTTATTGCATCTGTAGCTCTTACTTCTCTGCCTCCTCCTCTGCCTTCTCTTCCTCTAGAAAAACTCCCTCTGCCTCTTGCATCACCTCCTGTGGATGCATGCTGGGTTGAGCTACTGCTAGCTCCTTCTGCAGGTGCTATAGATCTTCCACTACCACCTTGACTTTCCTTTCCTCTGAAAGTCCCTCTCCCTTTGGTAGACTGCTTCCTCATGAGTTTTTCTTCAACCTTCAGTGCTATCTGATAGGCTCCTCTACTGTTTTTGGAGACAGTAAACTTATCTCATCTTGAATGTCCATTCTGAGGCCATTCATATATCTAGCCACTTTCTCATCTGTATCTTGGGCTTCTCCAGCTCTTATGCTCACCTTATAGAAATCCTTTGTATATTCCTTCACTATTAAGGCTCTCTGCCTAAGATTTTGCATTTGCCTAAATAATGTCTGCTGATAGTTACTAGGCAAAAACTTACCTTTTAACTTCGCTACCATTCTGCTCCAATTCTTGATTGGTTGCTTACCCAGTCTCTTCCTTTCTGCCTGCACACCATCCCACCAGAGTGCTGCATGGCCCTTTAATTTGGTGACAGCAAACTTTACCTTTTTCTCATCTTCTGTTTCTTCATAATCATAGAATTTCTCCATGCTATTAATCCAGTCGATCAATTCTTCTGGATTCAGTCCTCCTTGGTAGATCGACACTAATTGATTCCAAGGCCTGGCTGTGGATTTTAACACTGACTGAAAGAGTCTCATCTCAGGAGTAATCTCTACAGCTTCCTCCTTAGTAGCTTCAGCTTCGGGTTCACTCACATCTCCATCATCTATGTTCCTGCCGGAGGTTAACGCATCCAATCTAGCTCACAGCTCTGCTATGCTTTCCATTATTTCGGCGTTTGCAACAGGCCGTCCTCTTCCACCACGTCCTCGTCCTCTTCCAATTCTGAAATCCATCCTTCTCCTGCTCCTGAGATTCAATTCTATGTCAGTGGCTGGCTCTGATACCACTAATGATGGACCGGACGCTAGCTGTAGTGGCAATCTCTCCAATTTGATTACAATATCTTCAATATTCGGCTCTCTCTCCCTTGGATCACGCATTTATAGCGGGAATTTACAATATACATGCATATACAGGCACCCAGCAATTATAAACTAAACTCATGCTATAACTGCAATTTTGTATGAGGATATCCATGACAAATGTACACACACAAATCAACTGGCGGCGATATTCAGTAGGTACACACATTTGGGTGGAAAACTTATAAACGAATTGTTAACAATCCATGAATATGCCACGACAACAATTAGAATGCGCAACCACAGTCTTAACAATACAACAACAGACATATAATGATGTACGCATAGTAGATCAAATACAAGCTACCATCTCACATGCAACAACTGTAATTATACCCAGCCTTCCACGGGATTTTGGTGCGCCCTCAGTACATTTACACACGGTTTTAAATCCACGTTTCAATGCCACGGTGGTTTCAATGTAAACCACAGGTCCATATAAAACCCGCACTTCTTCACAAACTATACGCACAGCTATATTTTGATTTCCTCGTGCTCACTCTTTGACTGCTGTAGAGCAGAAGGGTAGTTGGTGAGAAACTTGTCTACAAAAGCTATTAAAACTACTGTTGTTTCATAGTCTCCATGCAGAAGATCTAAAACCAGGCTAAGGATCTCATCATCGGCTAGGCTCGTGCTTGTCAGAAGCATATCAAGAAAATCTCCTCTCTGAATGCCTTTCAACGGATTTTTTGGTGCGCACAATTCAATTATACACAGGTTTAATTGCCACGGCGTTCACAATGGAAATCCATAGACAGTTCTGTTGTCCATCCCAAAACCACACAGTTCTATCAGTCCACTCTTCGGTACGCCCCGGATTCATAACTTACCACAGACATAAAACACAATTGCTATGGAAATAGCCACACCCAACTGATTAATACGCACATACATCCCCTGTGGGTTAATAATGAAAAAAATACTTTATATAAGAGCTGCGCAGAAGATATACCACAGTCATTACATAGAAAAAAATTCTTTTACCCAGAAACGCGCCCTCTTCATTCATAATTCAAGAGACTATTTTTTTTTTTACATTGGAGAGCTGCTATTCGACACCTACCTTCCTACCGTTTACATACACAATATATTGGAGTTCTACATGAGAGAAGATTCTCTCCTTGGCGGCCAAATTTAACAACTTTCTTTTTTTCTCATCCATAGCTGCCTTATTACAAAAGCAGTCACATATAGAACAACTAATCTAGCATGCCTTATTTTGAGCCTATCTAGAAAAGATGGCATGTTTTTTTCTTATCTAGTTCCTAATTTTAACTAAAAAACATAGAAATAGTAGGCAAAGGATCCCACTCCTTTCCTGTAGATAATCTTTTTGATTTTTTGAATAAATCAAAAGATTTTTCCCCTTCTGATTCACATTCTCCTGCATCAGCCCTACCCTCCACAACATTGTGGTTAGCATTTCCCACTTAAACAAATGAAATCCAACCCGACCCTTCTTACCCGCCAAAATAAATTTGAACATGGATTGTCTAATTATATTAATAATGCATTTTGGGTCATTCAATAGAGAAAGCCAATACACCAGGATGCTTTCTAACACCAATTTTACTAGAGTCATCCTTCCTCCAATAAAAAACACTTGAAGCACCAATCATCAATGTGTTGTTCAATGTGTTTAGGGAGCCATGACTAATCCTCAAACAAGTAATAGTTAGGTTTAAGGGGATAGCCTAAATAAGTGATACCTTACTCCAAGTTTTCCATTGTGTATGGGAGAAAAGAGGTAGTCACATCAATATAGGAGTATTGTGCAAGTAAAAAGAGGACTTACCTTGAGTAATTAGCATTCTAGGGACGATACAAAAAGAACTAAAAAATGGCATTGAAAACCTTCCATTCTCCAATCGATCCTTCTCCAAATATCAAGACATTGTCCACAAAGAGAAAGTGTGTGATAAAGGTGTTCTTACCTTAACACCCTTTAAGGAGCCTTCAAAATTTTCCTTAGAAATCATCATACATAAACCTAAATAGTAAGAATATATAATAGTAGTGACAAGAGGCAACCCTGACACAGGCCTCGAGAGGCCAAAAGGAAAGCTAAAGGTGATCCATTTATAAGGGGTACAAAAATTGTGGAGGAAATACATCCCATCATTCAATTAGTCACCTGAAGATCCAAGCCAATATGTAATTGGAGAAATCTTAGGAAACCCCAATTCACCCTGTCATATGCTTTTACCAAGTCCACCTTAAAATTTAATGGCATTGATCCTTTTTGTTTCGATCAAGTGGATGGCCTCTTTTGCCACCCCAATAGCATCATGGAACCTGGGGAGGAACCCAAATTGTCAATAGAGATAGTGGTAGAGAGAACACTCCTCATCTTGATAGACACGACCTTGGTAATAACCTTATAAATAATTAAAAAAAAAAAAAATAGTAGAAAATCATCAAATGAACCAGGCTTAGAGAATTTAGGGACAAGGGCTAAAAATGTAGCATTTATTTCCCTACTAACCATATCAATAGTTTGAGCCTCTTCAACAAATTTTAGAAGATTTAGTCCAATCAAGTCGAAGAAAGCTAAATATAACTCAACAATCTAGCCATCCAACCCAAGACTTTTATCTTGAGAAAATGAGTTGAGGACCTTTTTTATTTCAAACATATAAATAGGTTGACCAATATTTGACGAGTATTTCGTACATAAAAACCTAGGAAAATTCTTTAGAACTATTAGCCCTAAGGTGTAGTGCTGACCTTTTGAAGGTCAATGGGAAAATTTGGTCTGCTTTGCTATTCGTAAAAAGGGTCCCACATAGGCTGCTATTCCTCTTCTTCCCTTACCCCACTCACATTTTACCCTTTTTCTTTCCTAACTTAGCCTTCATATCCCAACAAACCCTCTTTAACCTTAGCCCCAAGCACCAAGCCAAAAAATAGCCATAAAACCTTACCCATACATCTTATGCACTTATAACACATTCCTCGAAGACATATCGTACCTTCACCATCTCCCTCTGTCGTTAATCTTTTCCCGCCAATCCAACGGTCCACGTCCCATCTAATACACCAACATGCCCGATCATTTCCCACCATTAGATCAACTCCGCCAAATCTAACGGTCAGCGCCCATATCATGTATAGAACAAGTGAAAAAGGTACCCATGTGATGAGGGCGGTTTTTCTCTCTCCCGCCACTATGTGTCATCCAGTGAATGGAATCGGGAGAGTTTTGACACTTATCGCTTACCGTTCGCGCATCTCCGCCGCCTGATAACCGTCTAATCCGCCTGCTTGAAGATCCAATGGCCCAGACATATTCCACTCCCATCATGACTGCTAGCCTCCAAAAAACCGATCTCCACCACACATCTCCCTTGATCCGATGGCCACCATTCACGGTCACTCCCAATTGTCCATCTGCCCATGCACTCCATACTCCACTCCGTGTCTGTTGCATGAAGAAGAAGATGGTCGGCTCTGTCAGTCTGGTGATAGCCTGACCATGAAACGAAATTAAAAGAAGAACATGGCGAAAGGATAAAAGGACACAACACGACTCAACAACCGAACTAAACAGTCATGGAACTCCACTACCAGGATCAATCCGACCGCTTAAAGGACAACATAGTACCAGAACCAATCAGGTTTTCGTAGTGTAGAAAGCAACTACATTCAAAGACGTTAGCAGACAGCTAATGGTAGTTGGTGTTCAATTAAGACCCTCCATCCCTAAACAACTAAGAGCCATTATAATGATAGATTATAAATAGCCAGAAGATAGATGTAATCAAGGTTGGAAATTGTGTTTTGGTTCAACTTTTGGAGACTATATATATTCTGTAACTTGCAGCGTCTCATCTTCATTTTCAACAATGCAAGCTTCTTTTCTGTTAATTGCTCAATGTCCATTTCTCCTCTGTTTTAAGCTTGTGCCTGAAGTGTTGGATTCATGATTTCTTCTATGTCTAATGCTAGATAACTGTCATCTTATCTCTAGATTGGGCAATTGAATATATCAGCAAGTAGGTCACTCAAGTTTCTTTTGTATCTAATGCAAGCTAACTGTCATATTATCTCTGCATTAATAGATTAGATTTGCAAGTTTCTTTACTAGTTGCGGCTAGCCATCACACATTTTGTATGCATTTGCTGGTGTGGTTAGTATTCCTCATCTATTCACCTAATTCCAAAATTGTTGAGCATTGGTGGTTTAAAGCCTTGTAGTCTGAGGGTGTTCATGCATGTCTGCAGTGAAAACAGAGTAGAAATGGTTATCTAGCTTGAACCAAACCATCACCCATCCCAATAAGTTCCTAGAACCATATTGAAAATTATATGTTACTAGGCATCTTCGAGGTACAACCTAGGAGAGTTTCCTGGAGTCCTAACATAATTGGCGCCATTGCCGAGAAGAGGACATTGAAGCTCATCTTCCCTGGGAGAACGACACAGATCCAACTTTGATGATAGACAAAGTCTGGACACATTTTTGGTTGTAATCATCTATCCGATGACTCTACTGGAGGCCGAACCTTTTGGTGACTCCACATCATAGTTCTGGCTTAGTTTGTGAGGCATATTCGGAGAAATCCTCGGAAGTCACCAACTGACCCCGTACCTGACCCTGAAAAGATCATCAAAGGAAGAAAGAAATCATAGAAAGGAGCATCAAGATCAGGTAAACCTAAACAATATTCCATATCCTGAAAGAAAGGCTTGTAATAGAACAAATACATGTTGAGAATATAGCCTCTAGCACTAGTAGTGAAGAAAAATTTTCAGAGATTCATAAAGCTCCTTATTCTTTAGGTTCTCCTCTCGCTTTAAGCCTGAAGGAAACCTCACCTCCTATCTCTTATATTCCTTTAGTCCTGTTAGTCACTCCTTAGCTCTCTATCATTCAGACTGCCAGTACTCTTTCAACTACCACAACCACGGCAGGTCCACAAGCACTCACCAAAATGGAAAGAATCATAGCTACTAGGTATGGGCCTCTAGTACTGCCCACTCCTTTGAATACAATGCCTACTAGGGAATATCAGAAATACATGCCTAAGTTCACTGGGACTGAAGGGGTTACAGCTGAAGAACATCTTGAGTCCTTTTATAACTATGCAGATAATCTAGACATTAGTGAAGATGATGTGTGGATGAGAGTTTTTGTCCAAAGCCTAGATGGAGAGGCAAGAAAATGGTTCAGAGAGTTGACCCTTAGATCTATAACAGATATTGAGGCCTTAGATGATGTTTTCCTAAAGCATTGGGGGGATAAAAAAGATTTGCTCTATTATCATACCGAGTTTGGCAACCTAAAAAGGGAGAATGGGGAGTCATTGTCTGATTTCAATAAAAGGTTCAACCACATGTACAACAAGATACCAGTTGAAGTGAAACCTACTCCCACCTTTGCCAACCTACCCTATGCAAATGCTTTTGACGCTGTCTTCTGCTTGCTATTGAGAGAAAGGAGATGTGCTTCTTTGTCTGAAATGCAGGATGCAGCCTTAGAGGTAGAATCCAACATCATGGTTGTAGAGAAGCTCAAGGGACATGTTGACCAAAGGAGAAGAGGGGTGAATCTCTTCATCTTCAGACCCCAAGATAGACAAAATAACCAAGATGATAGATTCATTGGCCTCTAAAATCTCCAAATTAAAGGTTGAGTAACATTCAGGGAAAGGAAGGGTTCCTAATACATTTTCTCCTAGAAATCCAAATCCATATAGAAGAGAAAATGAACAATTGCAAATCATGCAAAGGGGCAAAGAGGCTAGTGAAGAGCAGAAGGTGAAGTCTCCCTTCCAGAATGTGGTCATGGAAGAGGAGCAGTTTGAAGAAGAGGATGAGATCCCTTACATGGAAGACAAAGGTAGTGCTTCCTTTTTGACACTAACTGCCTATGAGAAGTCATTACTCGAGGACTAGCCCAGCCAAGAGTGCGACAGAGAAGCTATTTTGCAAACTGAAGATCAACAAAGATATAACCTAAGGTCAAGGATGAGTAATGGCAAAGAAAGCCCTGCCCAAAGAGCTGTTGTCCCCACAGAGCAGCAGATTAGCAAGCAGAAGCAACCAGAAACTGATCCCAACATCCTCAAAGCACCAGCTCAAGAGGTAAGAGGTCCTGACAAGTCCCCTTCCCATTTCAGTTTTGATTCAAAAGTCAAGAAGTTGAAAATATCTGTACCTCTGATAGAACTAGTAAAGAATGAAACCTTTAAGAGACCCATCCTTGAATCCCTTAAGCTTAAGGCCACACAAGCATCAAATGACTATGTGAATTTGCAAGATGACAAACCTGCAGTTGTGCTTAGCCCAAGGACTGAACCCTC
Source organism: Pinus taeda (assembly GCA_000404065.3). NCBI lineage: Eukaryota > Viridiplantae > Streptophyta > Pinopsida > Pinales > Pinaceae > Pinus > Pinus taeda. The sequence goes on from APFE030272012.1 coordinate 108,143, forward strand.
TGATGATATTTCCTCATCATTCTATGTCTTCTTGACCATTCATGACAAAACCCTTCACAACTGTCTGTTGGACACAGGTGCCAGCCATAATCTAATGCCAAAGGCTGTCATGGTTGAGTTGGGCCTTGACATCACTAGATCCTATCATGACTTGTTCTCTTTTGACTCAAGAAAGGTGAAATGTTTGGGGTTAATCAAAGATCTAGCTATCACCTTGTCCCAGCTACGCATGAAGAGCATGATGATGGATATTGTGGTATCAGATGTCCCTCCTAAGTTTGGCATGTTACTTTCTAGAGGATGGATTAAGAGATTGGGTGGGACATTGCAAAATGACCTATCCTATGCCACTATCCTGGTTTTTGGGGGAGAAAGCAGAAGGTTATACAGGGAATCCCAGTTGGCATATATCATTAGTGATGAAAAGAATCCAACTAATCATCCCATTTATGCTGTGGACACTGAATTTGGAGCATGTATTCTCCAAATTGAAGAATCCCAGCTAACCTCAGAGTAGCTCAAGAAACCAGTATGCCAGGTCATGGAGAAGGAAGGGCCACAAATTTGGGATATGTTCTTTGATGGAGCTTGCTCTAAGGAAGCTACAGGAGCAGGAGTAGTTCTAATCTCTCCTACACAAGAGTGGATACATTTATCTTTCAAGCTGAATTTTCAAGTCACAAATAATATAGCAGAATATGAGGCTTTGATCTTGGGCTTAAATGTTGCTAAAGAAATGGGAATCAAACACATAAAGGTCTTTGGAGACGCAAACCTTATTATTCAACAGGTGAACCAGACTTTCCAAGCAAAGCACTCAAGGCTAAACGCATACAGAGATGAGGTATGGAGGCTCAAAGATTCTTTTAGTGTCTTTTGTATGTCATATATTCCCAGAATTAAGAATCAGCTTGTTGACTCCCTTGTTGTGTCGGCTAGTATGTTTGTTCCTCCTTTGCCCCTAGATTGACTTACGAAGTCCAAGTGAAATATAGACCATCCTTGCCTGACAATGTCAAGTAATGGAAAGTTTTTGAGGATGATGATGAAGTCAATAGGTTTCTGCAAGTTATTGATGAATTTTCTGAAATGCAAATTGATCAAGAGAATGAAGCCATGGAGGCGTGTCATCAGTCCTAGCTAAGGAACAAAATTGGTCAGGACAACATTGTACAATTGCCTAGTAACCATATACCTAAAGGGTTGGTGCCTCTGGAAAAGTTGTTTGACCATAATGATGTACCCTATAAGCCCGCTCAAGAAGAAAATAAGTATGCAGTCCATAGACACAATATAGGGAGTCCAGATCATCCAAAGTACATAAACTTGTCCACCCACTTGTATGCTGCCCAAAGTTCTGAATATTGCAACCTAATGAAGCAATTTGCTGATGTTTTTGCCTGGGAATATAGTGACCTTAAGACTTATGACAAGAACATCATTCAGCATAAGATTCCATTGGAGAAAGACACCATCCCTTTTAAGAAAAAATTGAGACCCATTAGCCCTCTACTACTACCTTTGATTGAAAAAGAAATTAAGAAATTGTTGGCTGCCAAGATCATAGTTCCACTGAGGTATTCGAAGTGGATAGACAACTTGGTAGTAGTGAGGAAGAAAAGTGGAGAAATCAGGCTTTGTGTCGACTTCAGAAATATCAACAAATTGTTTTGATTTAAATAGGAACGCAACAAATTACAGAGATAACCATAAACATAAAGATGCAGTGGAAATAATACTTCATTTCATTAATGTAAAATACTGAGATATGCTTACAAACATAAAATGGAAATAAACAACTAGGGCGATTGTAGCTTATCTCTGAGAAGAGATGTGGTGGTTACATGCCTCTGAAATGTGTTACAATGAAGCTCGAAGGCCTATTTATTGTTGAGAAACAATGGAAAACCCTTCACATCCCAAAACCTAGCCCTAGAAGATGAAAAGCCAAAATTGTGGGCCCCTTTTTGGGTAAATTGGTACATCAATTTCCCAGGGTCGTAACTTTGGCACCCGATCTCCATTTAATGTGTACAATAGCTCGTTAGAAAGAGCTATCCGAGCACTACAACTTTGGGAAGGGAAACATCAGTCCATGGACCCATGTTGCCTCCAGATTTCCCAAAAATATCGTTTAGGGCCTTAAAACGGCTCCGAAAGTTCAGGACCCGAAAAAACTGCGAAAAATAGTAAACTGTGCTACATTTTAAGAAACTGAAAAACTAAAAGAGACAGTTGTGGGGGTCCAAATGGGATAGGTGGGTGGCCACCAACATCCACCTAGATCATTCCTTCCCCCTTAGGAAGCAATGGTACCCATTGCGTTGAGTTCCTCCATTTACTGAACTTGGTCCCTGGTGAGCTATTTTGCAATCTCATATGTGTCCAGTAATGGTGGGAAGCATGGTGGAGGGTAGTACACATTGAATACTTGGTGCAGGTGAAGGAATGGAGGAATGTTGTGCTCCAAAGCATTATTTCCCACAACCTTAGTAATGGTGTAAGGACCATGTTGGCGTGGTCAGAGCTTTTGATGGGCTCTTGTAAGGCGTTCTTTCTACAGATGCAACCAGACTTTGTTGCCCACCTGAAGCTTGTGTGGTGCCCCTGTGGGTGAGGAGAAGTTGTTCCTGTGTTCTGTCATGACTGTATTCCTTTGCTGCTGCTGTTGCATGGAGGAACCCTTTGTGGGGGTCATGGATGTGGCAACGATCTTCCTCTTACTTTGGGAGAAAATCAGACAGATGAATTTCCTAGTCTGGGAGATGAGCTTGCCGCCTTTCTTAGCAGTGATCAAAGAGGTGGCAGTATGTGGGGCTACCTCCGATATCCTGTATAATGAATCACCCAAAGAAATGATGACAGTGCAAGGCCTTGACTCATACACAGCATGTTGCCTCCACAAGTATGGCTGGCCTAATAGCAAATCATAAACATCTAGAGGTGTAACATCACACAATACCTCATCTGTGAAGGGCTTGATGCTGTAGGGGAGGTGGTACTGTTGGTGAACTTTGAGATTTCGTCCTTCATGAAGCCACCCGATATTGTACGGCTGCGAGTGTGGTGTAGTTGGTAGACCCAACCGCTTCACGACCTCTGCTGAAATAAGGTTCTTTTGGCTACCACTGTCGACAATGAGTTGCAGCGGTGAACCATTGACCCACATCTATGAGTGGAAAATACATTCCCCCTCCTCTGGATCTTTGGGTTCATTTTTCTAGATCTTGGTGGTGGAAACAGTAGTGATAGGCTCTGCATCAATGATCTCCTTCCCTTTTCCACGCCCCTTGTTGGGTTCTGGCTCAGGGTTAGAACATGCATCTAATTCAGAAGCCTTCAACTCAGCCACTAGCGACTGCTTGGTCCGACACTCACTTGTGTTATGGGTGGGACTCTTGTGGAACTCAAACCACTTTCCTGTGTCCTTCTTCAACTTCGTGGTGTTGTTATTTTCTTGCAGCTTCGACGGATTATCTTGGGTCACCCCGACTTGGATTTGTCCTTCGGGATTCGGATTTACAGATCCAAAGTCTTGCTTCTTCTATTTGAAATTTTGCTTGACTTTGACAACGTATTGGTACGCCGTGCTGAGCGAGGATATGTTTAGGAACTCCATCTCTTCCTGGATGTATCTGTGTAGGCATCCACGATATTTGAGTACCAAATGCAGTTCAGAGTCCTTGATACCCAACTGTGTGCAAAGGGTATGAAAAATGTTTGTGAACTCTAACACATTTTGGTCCCACCCCTACCGCAGTGTGGTACATCTGATGTATTTATCCTCATAACTTTTGACAGGGTAGTAATGCTCCTTGATGGCATCCCGGAGTGAATTCCAAGTGGGTGCGGCTAAAAATAGTGAGCCTGTATTTTCATCCTTCTGCTCGCAGTAGGTTTCCCACCAATCCTTGACGTGGGGGGTTGTTTTAAGAAGAGCAAAAACAATCTTTTCCCGACTCGAAAATTCATGAACAGAAAAATACCCATCTAGCAGATTTAACCATATATTTACAACATCTGCATCTATTTGACCTTCGAAGATGGGGATTTCAAAATTATCTTGTACCTTAAATGGTGTGGCATTTCCAGAGTAGCTGTTGGAAGCCAATGCGTTGCCTCTGGGTAGCTGCTGAAGGATCCGTGCAAAGCTATCCATCATCGTGTTCCTTTGCCGCTCGAGGGCTTCTTCAAGCAAGATTTTGATAGAATCTCCTACTCCCTCATCTCTCTTTTCATCTACCATGGGAGGCCGTCGGGTTTTGCGAGGCGGGTCTTGCAAAGGTTCGACCAGTTCAAGCCCTAACTCCTTATATCCCGACCTCGTTGGGGACATGCAAAGAAAAATAGAGACAAAGCAAATCACTCTGAAACCAGTGATTCAGATTTAAATAGGAATGCAACAAATTATAGAGATAACCATAAACACAAATATGCAGCGAAAATAATACTTCATTTCATTAATGTAAAATACTAATATATGCTTACAAACATAAAATGGAAATAAACAGCTAGGGTGATGGTAGCTTATCTCTGAGAAGAGATGTGGTGGCTACATGCCTCTGAACTATGTTACAATAAGGCTCAAAGGCCTATTTATTGTTGAGAAACAATGGAAAACCCTTCACATCCCAAAACCTAACCCTAGAAGATGAAACGCCAAATCGTGAGCCCCATTTTGGGTAAATTGGTACATCAATTTCCCGAGGTAGTAACTTTGGCACCTGATCTCCATTTGATGCGTATAATAGCTCGTTAGAAATATCTATCCGAGCACTACAACTTTGGAATGGGAAACATTAGTGCATGGACCCATGCGACCCCTAAATTTCCCAAAAAACGTCGTTTAGGGCCTCAAAACGGCTCTAGAAGTTCAGGACCCGAAAAAATTGCTAAAAATAGTAAATTGTGCTCCATTTTAGGAAACTGAAAAACTAAAAGAGACAGTTGTGGGGGTCCAAATGGAATAGGTGGGTGGCCACCAACATCCACCTGGATCATTCCTCCCCCCTTAGGAAGCACTGGTCCCTATTGCATTGAGTTCCTCCATTCACTAAACTTGGTCCCTAGTGAGTTGTTCTACAATCTCGGATGTGACCAGTAATGGTGGGAAGCATGGTCGAGGGTAGTACACATTGAATAATTTGTGTAGGCGAAGGAATGGAGGAATGTTGTGCTCCAAAACATTATTTTCCACAACCTTAGTAATGGTGTAAGGACCATGTCGGCGTGGTCAGAGCTTTTGATGGGCTCTTGTAAGGCGTTCTTTCTACAGATGCAACCAGACTTTATTGCCCACCTGAAGCTTGTGCGGTACCCCCATGGGTGAGAAGAATTTGTTCCTATGTTCTGTCATGACCGTATTCCTTTGCTGCTACTGTTGCATGGAGGAACCCTTTACAGGGATCATGGATGTGGCAACGATCTTCCCCTTACTTTGGGAGTGAACCAGACAAATGAATTTCCTAGTATGGGAGATGAGTTTGCTGCTTTTCTTGGTAGTGATCAAAGTAGTGGGTCTACCTCTGGTATCTTGTATAATGAATCACCCAAAGAAATGATGACAGCGTGAGGCCTTGACTCATACACAGCATGTTGCCTCCACAAGTATGGCTGACCTAATAGCACATCACAAACATCCAGAGGTGTAACAACACACAATATCTCGTCTGTGAAGGGCTTGATGCTGTAGGGAAGGCGGCACTGCTGGCGAGCATTGAGATCTCGTCCTTCATGAAGCCACTTGATACTGTACCATTGCGGGTGTGGTGTAGTCAGTAGACCCAACTGCTTCATGACCTCTGCTGAAATAAGGTTCTTTTGGCTACCACTGTCGATAATGAATTGCAGCGGCGAACCCTTCACCCACATCTGTGAGTGGAAAAGGCATTCCCCCTCATCTGGATCTTCAGGTTCATTCTTCTGGATATTGGCAGTGGCAATAGTAGCGCTGGGCTCCGCATCAATGATCTACTTCCCTTTGCCATTCCCCTTGTCGGGTTTTGGCTCAGGGTCAGAACATGCATTTGATTCGGAAGCCTTCAAGTCAGCCACCAACGACTGCTTGGTCTGACACTCACTTGTGTTATGAGTGGGACACTTGTGGAACTCACACCACTTTCTTGTGTCCTTCTTTAGCTTCATGGTGTTGTTCTTTTCTTGCGGCTTCGACGGGTTGTCTTGGGTCACCCCGCCTTGGCTTTGTCCTTTGGGCTTCGGATTTGTAGATCCAAAGTCTCGCTTCTTCTATTTGAACTTTTGTTCGATTTTGACAGCGTATCGGTACGTCGTGCTGAGCAAGGAGATGTTCAGGAAATCCATATCTTCCTGGATGTATCTGTATAGGTAACCGCGATATTTGAGTACCAAATGCAGCTTAGAGTCCTTGATAACCAACCGTGTGCGAAGGGTATGAAAAATGTTTGTGAACTCTGGCACATCTTGGTCCTACCCCTGCCGCAGTGTGGTCCATCTGATGTATTTGTCCTCATAGCTTTTGGCAAGGTAGTATTGCTCCTTGATGGCATCCCGGAATGAATTCCAAGTGGGTGCAGCTGAAAATAGTGAGCCTGTATTTTCATCCTTCTGCTCGCAGTAGGTTTCCCAACAGTCCTTGACGTGGGGGGCTACTTTCAGAAGAGCGAAAACAATATTTTCCTGACTCGAAAATTTATGAACAGAAAAATACCCATCTAGCAGATTTAACCATTTATCTACGACATCTGCATCTATTTGACCCTCGAAGATGGGGATTTCAAAATTAACTTTTACCTTAAATGGTGTGGCATTTCCAAAGTAGCGATTGGAAGCCAATGCGTCACTTCTAGGTAGCCGCTAAAGGATTTGTGCAAAGCTATCCATCATCGTGTTCCTTTGCCGCTCGAGCGCTTCTTCAAGCAATATTTTGATAGGATCTCCTACTCCCTCATCTTTCTTTTCATCCGCCATGGGAGGCCGTCGGGTTTTGTGAGGCTAGTCTTGCAAAGGTTCGACCAGTTCAAGCCCTAACTCCTTATATCCCGACCTCGTTGGGGACATGCAAAGAAAAATAGAGACGAAGCAGACCGCTCTGAAACCACTGATCTGGATTTAAATAGGAACACAAAAAATTATAGAGATAATCATAAACACAAAGATGCAGTGGAAATAATACTTCATTTCATTAATGTAAAATATTGAGATATGCTTACAAACAGAAAATGGAAATAAATAGCTAGGGTGATGGTAGCTTATCTCTGAGAAGAGATGTGGTGGCTACATGCCTCTGAACTTTGTTACAATGAGGCTTGAAGGCCTATTTACTGTTTAGAAACAATGGAAAACCCTTCACATCCCAAAACCTAACCCTAGAAGATGAAATGCCAAATTGTGGGCCCCGTTTTGGGTAAATTGGTACATCAATTTCCCGAGGTCGTAACTTTGGCATCTGATCTTCGTTTGATGCATACAATAGCTCATTAGAAAGATCTATCCAAGAAATAAAACTTTGGGAAGGGTGACATCATCCATGGACCCATGTTGCCCCTATATTTCCCAAAAAAGGTCGTTTAGGGCCTCAAAATGGCTTCGAAAGATCAGGACCCAAGAAAACTGCTAAAAATTAGTAAATTGTGCTACATTTAGGAAACTGAAAAACTGAAAGAGACGGTTGTGGGGGTCCAAATGGGATAGGTGGGTGGCCACCAACATCCACTTGGATCACAAATTCTCCAAGAAAGACAACTACCCGCTGCCCAAAATGGAACATTTGCTCCAAAACGTTTCAGGGGCTAGATTCATGTCTTTCTTGGATGGATTTTCAGGTTACAACCAAGTGGTTGTACATCCATAGGACCAAGAAAAGACTGCCTTCACCCTCCTTGGGGCACTTTTATGTACTCCAAGATGCCTTTTGGATTGATGAATTCTGGGGCCACCTTTCAGAGGGCCATGGATATAGCTTTTGTGGGAGAAAAGGACAAATTTGTCCTCACTTACCTTGATGATATAACAATTTACTCCAATATTCATTAGGATCACTTGCAGCATCTAAAGAAGGTGTTTTTGAAGTGCAAAAAGTTTGGGATTTCAGTAAATCCCAAGAAGTCATAATTTTCTCTGGAAGAAGGCAAGCTTTTAGAGCACATTGTTTCTGCTGCAGGCGTTAACATTGATCCAGAAAGAGTTCAAGCAATACAAACATTGTCCATCCCAAGATCAAAAAAGGACGTTCAATTCTTTTTGGGTAAGATCAACTTTGTAAGGAGGTTTATTCCGAATTTTGTAGAACTAGTAAAACATATCACCTCCATGCTAAGGAAGGGGTCAGAGATCAGATGGATAGATGCAATAAGAAAATCTTTTGAAGCTATCAAACGAGCTATTATGGAAGCTCCCACTCTAATCAGCCTAGACTATAACAAAGAGCTCCATATCTTCTCTTTTTCTTCCTGTGACACCATTGCAGTAGTTTTGTTGCAAAAAGATGATGAAGGTACAAAGCACCCAGTGGCCTTTTTCAACAAAACTTTAAGAGATGTTGAATTGAGATATGACATTATTGAAAAACAGGTTTATGCTCTTATTAAGTCTTTGAAGGCATTCCGAATTTACATTCTTCACTCCAAGGTGATTGCTTATATACCTTCTACCTCAGTAAAGGATGTCCTAACACAGCCAGATGTTGATGAAAGGAGGGCTAAATGGATTGCAAAGCTCATTGAGTTCAACATAGAGGTATAGCCCACCAAGCTTATCAAAGGCTAGGGCTTGGCTAAGCTGATGGCCAAAGAAAATTGCAGAATGCTGAACATAAATTGCATGGGTGCAGATCCAGAGGGTAAACGGATAGATGAGGAAATAGAAGAACAAAGGCAGAACCAGTCATTAGCTGAGAATTTGGCTTCTTACGATTGGTATTCCAGTATAGCTCACTTCCTGTTGAAGCTAGAAGTTCCTCCAGGCCTTAGTTCAAGCCAAGCCAGGACCAGCAAGCTCAAAGCAGCTAAGTTTTACATCAATGAGAACCTTCTTTATTGGAGGGATCCAACTGGAATCCTCTTAAGGTGTCTAGACAAAGAACAATCAGTGGAAGTGATGCATCAGTTCCATTCTAGCATCTGTGGAGGGCATCATTATTGGAAAACCACAGCCCACAAGATCCTGAGAGTTGGGTATTATTGGTCCACTCTATTATCCTATGTGTTTTCATTTGTGAAATCTTGTGATGAGTGCCAGAGATTTGTAGGAAGACATCAGTTGAAATCCTTGCCCCTAAAGCCAATACATGCCAGTGGCCCTTTCCAGCGGTGGGGTTTGGATTTAATAGGGGAGATTAATCCACATTCCAGTGGCCAGCATAGATGGATTTTAGAAGCCACTGATTATTTTACCAAATAAATTGGGGCCATCCCCACTAAGAAAGTTGATCACTAGGTTGTCATGAAATTCTTGACAGAAAACATTTTCACCAGGTTTGGTTGCCCAACCAAATTGGTTATAGAAAAAGCAACAACTTTCAGGGAAAAAGAGTTGGTGGACATGTGTGAATCAATGGGCATTAAATTAGTGCATTCCACCTCATATTATCCTCAGGGTAATGGCCTAGTAGAATCATCCAATAAAATCCTAGTAAGGATAATCAAAAAGCTGCTGGAAGACAACAAGCAGAGCTGGGATTCCAAACTAAAGTTTGCATTGTGGGCTGATAGGGTCACCACCAAGAAGTCCACATGGAATTCTCAATTTAAGTTGGTATATGGCACTGAAGTTGTTTTTCCAATCCAATTGATCCTCCCTGTGGCCAAATTTTTGCAGGAAGAGCAGAATGAGGAAAATGACATGGCAAGGAGGATAAGTGACTTGGTTGAAGTTCATTAGATCAGAGATCAACTAATTGAGAGGTCTATAGTACATCAAAGTAAAATCAAGGAAGCTTTTGACAGAAAGGCAAAGATGGACAACTTTCAGGTTGGTGACTGGGTTCTCGAATGGGATGCACTGAAGGAAAAGAAAGGCAGTCATGGTAAATTTGATTCTCTATGGATAGGACCATTTGTCATCTCTCAGGTCCAAGGAAACAATACTTTCATGTGGAAAAGTTTGGAGGGAGAAACTATTTTTGATGGCCTAGTAAATGGGTGGTTTTTGAAAGTTTATTTTGTTTAAGGCTTTCAGGCCTCAGTATTGTAAATATGTTATTTTTCAAAGTTTTGGTGTAGGCTTAGATAGACTCCATGCCCAATGGAACACTAGGTAGTATTTCTAATTTTGGCTGCTTACAAGAAAGTCTGTGGTCTACAGTTCTTGAAACCTCATAGGGAGGATTTCATCCCCAGAAGGAGCCAGTGTTAGCCCTGAGGTACAATGCTGACTTTTTGAAGGTCAATGGAAAAATTCGGTCTGCTTTTCTATTCGTAAAAAGGGTCCCAATTCATGATTTCTTCTATGTCTAATGCTAGATAACTGTAATCTTATCTCTGGATTGGGCAATTGAATATATTAGCGAGTAGGTCACTCAGGTTTCTTCTGTATCTAATGCAAGATAACTGTCATCTTACCTCTGCATTGATAGATTAGATTTGCAAGTTTCTTTACTAGTTGCAGCTGGCCATCATACATTCTGTATGCATATGCTGGTATGGTTAGTATTCCTCATCTATTCACCTAATTCCCAAACTGTTGAGCTTTGGTGGTCTAAAGTCTTGTAGTTTAAGGGTGTTCATGTATGTGGAGTGAAAACATAGTAGAAGTGGTTATTTGGCTTGAACAAAACCATCACCCATCCCAATAAGTTCCTAGAACCATATTGAAAATTATATGTTACCAAGCATCTCCGAGCTACAACCTAGGAGAGCTTCCTGTAGTCCTAACAAGAACCTTCAACTTCTCTTGTATATTAATATCTCCAAAATATTTAAATAACCTAGAAACTTGTGCTCTAGTGGCATTTTCTAGATCCCATTGGGAGATCACCCTATTTCCATCATAGTCCAATAAATCACAAATAACATTCCCGTTCCTCCAATGGGATGTATATTTATGAAAAAACATTAGTTTTCTCATCATCCTCCTTGATCTAGATAGCATGGATTTTCAAGCACCACCTTTCTTCCTCAAATTTTAGAATGTGGGCCTTCTTCTCAACAGATGAGAAAATACTGCTTTTAATTTTAACCAAGAAAACTAAATAGTTATAAGATGATTGCTTGGATTTAATAATATCATCAATGCGTTTCAATTCATTCTGTTGATCCTGAATGAAATTTTCTTCCCATCATTTGATATGTCCTTTAATGAAAGACATTCTATGATACCAAATTTCCATTATAGATTGAGAGGGGTAAAAATGACATCTCTGCCAACAATTATAAACCAGAGAACAAAACGATTCCTCCTTTAACCATGAATGGTTAAATTTAAAGGGTGTCCTCTATCTATGAAAATTGAAGTCAAGTTATAGGCAGATCGAAGAATGGTTAGAAATCATGTCTTGATAGATCCAAGAGTGATATTTACCAACTCTATATACCAAGGAGTTGGCTAGGAGAAATATTTCTAGTCATTTTGTGACACCCTTAATCCCAGTTCTACCATTTCTCTAGGTCAGATCAATCAGACAAGGGAAATTGTCCATTAGATTTGAGTCAGTGAGCAGCTGGGAAATGACAAGTGCAAATGGATCGGGTTGAGAAGAACCTCCCCACACTTTGTTAAAAGAAGTCATGAAATTTAAATCTCCTGCCAAAATAATATTTTGATCTTAGAGCAAGACATTGTGGGAGAGAAGGTTTCAAAACAAATTTGTGCCTCGATAGGTACCATAATAGTTAACAAGGATAATTTGGCCATCGAAACCCTGAAGAGTTCCTTCCAAGATAATCCTGCCCAAGGAGGAAAATCTTAATACTGGCCTCCCTAAGGTTCAAAATCATCTAAAGGCCTCCAAGGCATCTAACCGCATCAACTATACAGATGCACCAGTCATAACATATTTTCAAAAGGATTTATTTGGCTTTTTCCGCAGGAACCATAGTTTCTTGGAAAAGGATGATAGATGGTCAATGAATAGAGAGAAGTCTACAAAGGGCTTGAAGCTTGGGATCCCCCCAACCCCTCTAATATTCAAATACATAATGATAATGAGATACCCTCGAATGAGGGCACGAGTGTTATAAGGATCCTCAATACGTCCATGGAATTATAAATCTCCCTGAAAAAACCCCCTTATGATGAAATTTTTTAGACAAGTATTTTTTGTTGGGCCTCTTCTTCCAGATAGTGATATTTGTAAATGAAGGGATATAATCCTCAAAGGAATATGATGAAGGAAGAGGATAAGGGAAAGTGGGAATGTACTCAATATTAAGGGAAGACTAGATAGAGGGATCAAAGGACCCATAAGCCTTCTCCTTTAGATCCCCACTCGATGAATCAGAGAGAGCTGCAGCGAAGCTCACAAGTAGGACAACAGAAAGCAGGCATAGGTCCCCAAGCAAGTCGAGAATAGAGAAGTTTAGGCGAGGCCCCCCTAAACAAAGGGAGGCGTTAATAAACAACAGAGTCTCTAAGGAGTTAACAACAATAGAAGAGGGAATAAATGATTTACAAGAAAACATATCTGGTAAAGTAATATCGTCTGCAGTGACTCTGTCAAGAAATTTTCCAAATAAAGACTCCATGAGAAACAAACTTACGGATGAAACGAGAACTATTACCTTAGAATGAGAACTCTAGCCCAAAAATGCCAAAAAGACATGAAAAAAACCCAAAAACGAAAAGTGTGTATTCCAAAACACTGTTTTTTTAGGGTAAATTTTCAACATCTTATTAAAAACCATTTTTTTTTGCAAAAAGGATTGGAAAAACACTCTCGAAACAAAAAGTGTTAGATGCTGGAATAACAAAAAAAAATCATGCACTTTCTAGCAACATAATTAAATATAAAATATTAGGATTTTGAAAAAGCGTAAAATTCCAACAATTTTTAGACATGATGTTTAAGATAAAGTATCATGTCTTAAAGGCTTATAATTCCAACAATTTTCACCCATCTTATTGAAGATAAAAACATCTTGACTCTAAAAGACCCTAAAATTGTAATTGTTTTCAACGATAGCATTAAAAATTAAATATCATAACTCAGAAAAACCTTAATATTAATATTTTGATAAGTTTTCAACCATGGAATTGAAAACCTTAAGTTTTTAACATATTTGAACCATGAAATTATTGACAAATTATATGACTAAGACAGTTTTTAAAAATGAACAAGTAAATGAAAGATTCATTATTCCAAGAGTAATTTTTATTTTAAAGGCTTAAAGTATAACTCTTTTGAGATCTTATCCTAAGACAACTTATCTTATTGCAACAAAAACCTAAAAATCAACCATCGAAACAAAGTGCCCCCTTTCAATGAGGCATTAAATTTTCAACATTTTTAAAATTATCTTATATCAAATGATAATAAATAATATCATGGCAATATCATTGTATAATTTAAAAATTGAAAATTAATTTTTAATATTTTTTTACTTTTAATCAAAATATGAACAAATGATAACAATAAATAATATCATGGTAGTACAATTGTATAATTTAAAAATTGAACATAAATTTCTAATATTTTTTTTTACTTTTAATCAAAATATGAACAAATGATAACAATAAATAATATCATGACAATATCATTGTATAATTTAAAAATTGAACATGAATTTCTTATATTTTTTTACTTTTAATCAAAATAAGAACAAATGATAACAATAAACAATATCATGGCAATGTCACTTCATAACTTAAAAATTCAACATTAATTTCTAATATTTTTTTTTACTTTTAAACAAAATATCAACTTTGGTAGGTTGAATATAACATAAATTATTTTTGTAATTCATTATTGCATTGTGGATATTCTAAAGAGATGAATTCTTCATAATTAAAACATATAATTCAACAAACATAGAAATGACTCATAACTTCATGTAAGGTCATATGGAAGTCAAAATATTTATTTCAAGTTACCATGCAAACATAATTTACATAAAATGTCTTAGACATTTATTCAAAATCACTCATATGTTCTGGTACACCATTACAATCTACAGCTTCAGATGAATCAATGGATGTAGATGAAGATGATCCATATTCTTCTATTTCATCAACTAGTACCCCATCTGAGTCAACATGCATGCCCACCATTTCAGGTTTCAAAAGTCTTCTAGATCTACGACTAGGTCCAACAGACTCCCATATCAACACCATTTCTTTTGGTTGCAATTTTTTCAAAATATATATGATCTTGAAGCAAAGAGTTCCTCCCTTTGTTAAATTGAAGTCATACACAAGTATGTCAACATCCTCCAATTTTAAGAGGTTTGTGTGGCACCGATTTATATTTGTACCCTTTCTTTTTCTCTTTCTGCAAATTTGTTTATCCACTACCATCTCTCTCTTGTATACACCATTGAATGGGTGGGTATTTGTGGCATACCAATGTACATCAACAACTATAATATCTTCATTTTATTTCATTATCTTTATAACCTTCACAACCCAGAATGGATAGCCAAGTGGATATCCATTTGCTAACACTGCTATCATGCAACCCCCCTTAACATCCGACACAAAATCCCTGTAAAGGTCTTCCGTGGCTTCACATTTCGAACGCAATCTTCTAGAACTAATATCGATTTCTCTTTCCTCTACCTGTGGAGAATTAATAATACCTTGAGATTGTTGTTGTTCAACAATGTGTCTTTCCTCATGTTCATTTGACATATTTTGTGCCCAAATAAATGTCATCTTCAAAAGTGTATCATCATTTATTGATCTTTAAATCATATGACTTTGATTATTGAAAAAAGACTCCCACCAAAATGAATCTGCAACATCAAAATACTCATATGTATCTCTAATATATCTTTTGGTTTCTTCTAGACATTCAAAATAATTGATATGTCCCTTATGCCTCTGTGCATTACGGAGTTCAACAACTTATTGTAATAACAATATCTTTGATGAAAATGTTGGATGCTCTGGAATGAACTTCAAAACTGGCAAACTTGATGACGACCCCCATTCTGCAACAGTTGAATACTTCTTGCCCCATATAAGTTCTTTTCCATCAAATTTTTTGATACGAAATTGATGCTAGAAGCTAATGTCAGTAAGTTGTTCAACACATTTCTCCCTACCATGGAATCCCAAAATAAACCTTCTCATGTCAATAGTTTCTTCCAACACATCAAAAATAGGCTCTGGAATGTATGATTTCTTAATACATTCAATTATTGATGGTAGGCTCCCAAGATCGTTCCTTCTTAATGTTATTGAAAAACTACTGAACATCTGATCAATATGGTCATGAGTATGCCCAACACGAAGGAAACCAACCTTTACCTTTTTAAGAATTCCCAATTCAATGAGCATGTTCAGGTACCCAAAAAGAACTTGATTTTTGTTTTCACTACTTGTGTTGTCTAATTGCAGATACAAAACTTTAGGAAGAATACCAGACCAATGAGAAACCACATCATGGATTATAGTTATGGTCAATTTTTCATCATTATGAATATTTGGAGCTGTTAAGTAAACCCTTGGCAACATCTTCCCATTAAAGACCATGCAACCAACCAAGTGAAACTGAATAAAAAAATTTCCCCTGTAAATTTTTTGGCGTGCGAAAAAAATGTGGCAGAAGTGTTTTCTTTTGGTCCATACCATCAATTATCAAACCAAAATATTTATTTGGATTATCATAACACTTCTTTCAATACTTATACAATTTTTTCCTTTCACTTGTTTGTTGATTGCAATGCTCTTGAAGTGATTTGACGACAGAATCTGCACATAAAATAAAAGAAACCTACTAATAAATATTTTTTCATAGTTAATACCTATCCAATTTTTAAAAATAATGTTATGATTGCATACTTCTTTCCGCCCCTTGACATTTATCCATTTTTTCTTTAAGAGAAGCACATGTACTACAAACCCCCATCCTTATCTTCTTAGGAATACGAACATTGTTGACTTTGTTATTCCATATCCTTGTAAAATATGAATATGTAATAAAATTACCAACTCCTTCAACACCTTTTGCATATTCTTTGTGTAGGTTGTATATTTCTCGTCTCGAGAAATTATTTGGAATATGTATTATGTCTTTATTTGGCATACACTCTCCATGCTTTGAAAAAAGTATTTCAGCCATGACATTGCAGTATTTGTTAATGGCCCAAACTCTCATTTATAACGTATTTCTGAATAATATTTGGGATCCTTTTCCAATTTGTCTTGGATTCTTGACAAACAAAAATTACCAATTGAATGCAACATTTTGAAATCTTTTCTGTAGAGCAATACATTCCCAATATGATAATCATAACCTGCTAGTGTATATTGCATGCAACCCACTAAATACGAAATTTTCATGCTTTTATTCATTGACAAATATATTTTCCTTTTCTCCATAGCAAACTTGAAATCCATATGTTTCAAGCAATCCTTTTGACAACATTCACTTGAAATCAGACCAACAATAGAACTTCTTCTTGTGAGATATGTTGTCCTATGCCTTGTATAACTGGAATATTTTGGATTGATATGGAAAGGTCTACTCCTACTCTTATTTACAATATTTGCTTGCAACATCTTCACCATTTCATTATCCTCTGCAGAAGCATTTTCATCACCATTAGGAGGAATATTATCCTCACTATGATCATTCTGAACATAGTTAGGAAATTCATCATCATCATCATTGCTTGGAAAATATTCATTACCATCCTTACTTGAAGAAAATTATTCACTACCATCATCTATGCTTTTCAAATCCTCACTCAAAAAAAAATCTTCACCATCTTCATCCATGATTTTGAAATCTTCCCTTGGAGGATTCAATCCTTCATCATCCCCTTCATAACTGGTGCTCTCATAATCCTTAGGATTATGACTAATTGGAAAAGTGATTCACCGTTGGACACGACAGGAATAGGCGGTCATTTTTTTCCTCTGCCTGATGACAGAGCACACACCAGGAGGGCACGAAGAAGGATCAATACATTAAGTTTCACCCTGTTGGTGCCTTGTTTCGTAAGACATTCCACATAAATAGTTTTGTGTGTAGAGGCGATTTTAGTTTCCATAGCCTACCCCACTAGTCCAAAAGCACAAGTGGCATGTGGGCATCATTAATTATGGGAAAAACAACCTTAGTGGAGTAAGTACCATGTTCAGCAGGGGCCCATATGATTTCATCAGCACCACCCTTGATACAGACATTTGATTCTGTTAGCGTAGTGATATAGCCCTCCCAATATTTCTACTAATGAATAGGAATGCCTAGGTGCTCCGCTAAAGTCCATGCTCGTGAAAAGACTGTGTTATTCCCAGGGTCCACAATATGGGCAATCACATTAATATTTCTATGTTTGAGAAATTGTATGAGATCTGGAGAGTCGAAACATGTTACCACAACCCGACCAAGGATCGATTTCGATTCGCACTTATGAGCCATCGTTGATTCTCTAGGCGAGTCCATTCCTGATGGTGGGCATGGTGTGTAGAATAACTCGCTAAACCATTGATATTCCAGTTCACTGCTAGGTGGGAAAATCAATCCAATCCATAATATGATTTGGCCAGATGTATTTGTAGTGGATCACTTCTATCCAGAGACTGTGGGAGGTGAGGATAAACCATCCCATCTTTGCAACTAGTGCATGAGAAAAAGAGGATAGATCCTTCAGTTCCCAACCGCCCCATTTCTTTGGTATTGTAATGAGTTTCCGTCCCACCCATGCAGAAGGTTTTCCTTCCTTATAGCCATTCCAAAGGAATCTATATCAGAGTTTTTGTATCCGGGATAAAATTCCCTTAGGAATCCATGCCAGAGACATCCAATAAATATGTGTAGCCTCCAATACTATTTTAATAAGCACTAATCGACCTGCCCTGGAGAGGAATATGTGATTCCAGTTGAGCAATCATTTTTCAATCTTGACCACAAGCCATATCCAATCAACAATCTTGTAGCACTGTGGCGTGATCTAGAAACCAATATATTTGAGTCCATCCTCCAATTGATGGCTCTAGAAAGGAAATTTCTGTTGTGTAACCCGTGCTTCTTAAGGGGTGTAGGCTGATAGAGTGATAGAGGATTTCAGATGATTAGCTTCCATACCAGTGGCTGAAGAGAATAGTAGTAATATGTCGTAAAAAGAAGTGGTGTCCCGAATGCCTCCATTGAGAAAGATGAGGCACATCATCCACAAAGAGGAGGTGAGTGAGTATATAATGATCTAAAATATTTAGTCCTTGTAATCATCCTTCTTGCTTGGATGAGGCTATTAGTCTACCAAGTCCCTCCATGACGATTAGAAAGAGGAGCGGGGAGACGGGACAACCTTGTTTGAGTCCACGTTCTGCATGAAAGAAGTATGAGGCAAATCTATTTATCAAGACACTAAAGGAGGTAGTAGTGATGTAGCACATAACCCAATTTATAAAGGGAGGAGGAAATCCCAGGTGGGTGAGAAGTATTTTGATATAGAGCCAACTAACTCGATCAAAGACTTTGGCTAGGTCAATTTTGAGAATGACACCTTTGAGAGTTTTAGTTTTCATGAAGTGTAGGGCTTCCTGAGAAGTTCCAATAGCCTCATGTATTTGTCTATTGTGGAGGAAAGACAATTTTTCCGGAGAGATATGACATGAGAAAATAGGCTTAAGTCTATTGGAAATAATTTTGGCAATGATCTTGTAAAGACAGTTGCAGAGAGAAATAGGTATGAAATCATTGAAAGATGTGGAGGAGTCAAATTTGGGAATGAGGGGAATGAAGGTTGAGTTGATAGCCTCATACATTTGCCCTACAGTCCTGCAGTCCTCCACCACCTTTAGAATGTCCTGTCCAATAGCTTCATAAAGGGTTAGATAAAACTTGATAGTCCATCTTTCTGGCCCTGGACTCTTATCTTTTTTGAACCATTTTAGCATGCTTTCCAATTCTCCCATTGTGACTGAAGATGTAAGCTCCTCTGCCTCTTCTGGGTCAAGAAACCGAGGGAAGTGACCAGAAATCCGGAAAATTTTGGCAAGGGTGGCACTAACTGATGCCTTGAAGAGATTCTGGAAATGAGAGTTTCCCAGGTGTGCCAACTGGTTAAAATATGTAGCAAGATTATCGTCCTCCTTAGGCATGTGCTAGATGGTGTCGCCGAATTTCCTTCCCTTTGCATAATTGTGGAAGAACTTTGTATTCTCATCTCCAACCTAAAGCCAAATAGCTCGGCTACTAAGGCGCCATATTTCTTCTCTCTTTTTAAGGATTTTGGATCGTTGAGTCTCCATGTCAATGAGGTGGGATTTAGCCTCCACAAATGTAAATCCATGCCCCTACTCATCCAGGAGATCGGAAAGAGTGGACTCAATGGTAATGAGGGTCTTCTCATCCATGTCCCTTTTGTCCTTTGCCCATTTAATAGATAATCTCTTAATTTCTTATAGGTTACGACAGAAGCCCTCAACAGTGGTTCTCCCCAAAGAAGGTGGATGAGAACGCCAAAAATCAATAATCAGATGGATGTAATTGGGATCCTTTAGCTAGGTGGAGTTGAATTTGAAGGGTTCCCTAGGCTTTAGAAAGGGACCCGACAACTCCATGAAGATAGGGGAGTGATCGGATATGCCTCCAGAACCAACCCACTGTCTATGATTTGATAGTACTCTCACTAGAGGTTCCTTAATTAGGAATCCGTCCAAGCCCATGGCCAATGCAACATCCCATTTCTTCTATTGTGCCATGTAGGTTGCGATTTTACCATGGGAATATCAATCAAGTGGTGTTTTTCAAGGAGATGCTCCATAGCGTCCGATAAGGGATCCACCTGCGCTTTACTTTCCCATGATCCCCATATCCAATGGAGAAATTTAAATCTCCTCCTAAAATGATATTATCGTAATTTAAAAAGGAAATATTTAGGAGGTGATTCCAAAATTTGGCTCTATTTTGACAAGGGGCATATACATTGATAATATTGAGATCCATGCCTAGATCTGAGGAAAAGATGTCCAAACCCAAGAAACCAACACCTCCCCAGGAGGCCTTGAGGTGGATAGTGCGAGGGTTTATACCTAGGGCAAGACCTCCAGATCGTCCAATGCCACCAAGTGCATGGAAGGTCCAACCCGACTTTAACAATTGTAGCACCGGTAAGATATGGTTAGCCAAGCCAAGTGTTTCTTGAAGGAATATAATATCAAAAAGCTTAGATTCAAATAATCTTTTGAGGGCTAGTCTTTTAGCAGAGCTAGCCAGTCCTCTGAAATTAAAGGAGAGCCACTTCATGGGGGAGATAGAGGGTGGTTAGATGGTGCTCTAAGTACCCAATCAAGTGTGGACTGTCTTCCATGAGCCACTTCCACCTCAGCTTGATGGGTGGCCATAGAAATGTGTGATTTTCGACCCCTAGTGGATTTGGAAGAGCAAGCCGGGGAGGCCAAGCCAAGCCCAAAATTCACAAAATTTTCAGGAGGTTGAGATGCATGGGAACAAATATTGTATGAATGATATTCGCTAGAAATGAGCAAGGGTTCTGAAGGAGGGGG
The DNA here is from genome assembly GCA_000404065.3 of Pinus taeda. NCBI lineage: Eukaryota > Viridiplantae > Streptophyta > Pinopsida > Pinales > Pinaceae > Pinus > Pinus taeda. Next base: position 128,735 of record APFE030272012.1, read on the forward strand.
TGATTGATCCAGACCGAGGATTGCAAGTGGAGTAGTCGAAATAACCAGAAGGTGGATGTCCAGGGGGCAGGTAATAGCAGCAGAGGAAAAAACCGGTATAGATGCAGATGAAGAATGTAAATGTTGTGTAGAGTAATTAAAATAAACATCAGAAACAAAACAGTGAATGGAGGAATAGTCGATGATTGAGCGGCCACAACAGTAGTCCTGGATCTCATTATAGGCGGGGAGGGAGGACAGGGAGTGGTCAAAGATGGCATCTGAGTTGTTCCACCCACTGGCACCAGAGGTACATTAACCTATGGAGTCCATTCAATAGTTGCAGTGGGGGAAAAAGGAGCAGCTTCCTTTGCTTCTTTGGTAGGAGAGGAAGTCTTACAAACCAGAGGGAATTCCTTGTATATATGCCCTATCTTATGACACCTTCGACACCTGAACGACACACCTTCGTAATCCAAGATTTGTATAAGGGTGAAGTTCTTCCACGTCAGAGTGATTTTCTCTTCCAACCCTTCTTTGGTATCCAGATAAACCAAAATATGAGCCATAGACCGATTGTCAGAGCTGATGTATGATTTGTCATAATTTAGATAGGATCCGAGTGCATTGCCGATGCAGATGAAAATATCTTCAGACCAAAAATGGAGGGGTAAGCCTGGAAGCTTGACCCATAGTGGTCCAGCTCCAATTTTTTCCCATTTTGGATCGAATAAAGGGCTTCATCGCTTAAGCAAGACCAGGGCCATCTCTATATTCCAGTATCTGGAGAGGGCCTAATTGGTGTATTCCTCCTGCTAAAAGTAGAGTGCAAACTACCCCTGAGTCAATGTTTGAACATTTGGGAGTTCTTTGAAAATGTTCCCCCATATCTCCTTGACCCAGAGGCGAAGTCTCTTGGTGGAATAGGCATGACCACAGACTCTTCCCACTAGAACCCTACTCGCCATATCTACAATTTCTCCCATTTGGACCCCTTCCCCAAATTTCAGGGTAAGATCCTTGCTTGTAGCCTTTATACACTTTAGCTTTCTCTTACCAGTATGCAGTGCAATCAGGTGATCCTACAAGGGGTACTGAGTGCCTTGATGATCCTGCTATGTCTGCTGGGAGTTATTACAGACTTTGATCACCGGTGTTTCGAAATAGCCCAATGGGGAGGGGGAGGAAACTGGCTCAGATGTAGGAGGGCAGAGTGGGATAGATGATGGATGGGAGGGGCCAACTACAGAATCAAAGCCTACAGAGGAGGGTAACTCAAAAGATCTATGATGGGGAAAATATATTGATGGAAACATGTCAAAAGGGGGGGAGGGTCGTGTGCAAGAGGCAAGCAGATGGAGAGTAGTTGATGAAAGGGGAGGGCAATCCAGTTCCGAGGAGTCGATAGAGTGAATGGAAGGCAAGATGAGGAAGGATTAGGGACCGAATGGGAGGCTGGTGTAACAATAAATCGCGAGAAAGACGTGAACTGAACCCTAGAAGGTGTAGCTTCTAGCGAAGCGTTAGGAATCGTCCAGATAGGGTCGTAAGGGTTAGGGTTAGCTAAAATAGTCCACCTCATCCACATCCATGTCTAACATCCTGTAGGTAGCCCCGACGACAACGAAGGGATTTCTGTTGACAACAAACCTGAAATGAAAATTCCAACCGTGACGGTGAGAATGACAGCACGACTGCGAATGTTAGCTTGTGGGAGCTTCTGCTGTAGACAGTGGATAGGAAACACTAACCATGCTCCCAGTTCTGAATAAGCATGAGCTCCCGGTTACCCATTTCTCCTTCCATGAACCACCATCTAACGAAGGAATATGTTATTTTTGTAGAGAATTGTATTTCACCTTATTTGATTACTTATACATATATATTTTTTATTTCATTAAAGATGTTGAAGAAGGATATAGATGGAGTACCAAATACTTTCAAAAGTGTCATTGAAAAAATTAAGATGGAAAGGTTGAGAAAGAAGCATCTATCTAATGTTGAACTTGATCCCACTCTTACTCATTCATTTGGAATGGGCTCGACACTATCCAATATCAAATAATACAAGGTGATTGTGAAGACATTGCAAAACTCATACCTAAAAGGGAATATGCCCTAGTTATTGCAAATATTCCTCATGGTTTCAATTCCCAGGCATTGAATATGATAGTGAACCTTATACTTATCAAGATTTTAGTAAAGTGATTACGGGCTTTCAAGAAGTCACAACATCACCACTTTGTAGATTTGTGACATTTCTTTCAAACACACAGATTTCAATGTTATTAACAAGTTTCAAGGGAAAAACAAACTCAAGGATGAAGCTTACATGGTAAGACATTAAATTTTATGCTTGATTAATGTTAAACAAAATTATTTACGTACAAGTTAATCAAACTTTTAGTATGTCACATTACCAACAATAGTCAAATATTGTTTCTTTCAAAGATCGATCTATTATAAATGATTGTGAGTTCATCCATATTGAATGATTGACAAGATATGATAGCTATAATCCTATTCTTTTGAATCGAGTAGATGGAAAGAGCCATAGTCAAGCACCGGTTCATAATGTTGTTGTAAGAAAACTCACATATTAGGATAAATATGCAAAAGGAGAGACGGTTAAAATTTATCAAAAATCATAAGCATTGATTAACTATCTTATAATGATGCAGGAGCATCCAACTCACTATGACCGGGTGAAGTCTCTGCCAAGTTGGAAGGTTGTTTGAGTATCTGGATTGTTTTTTAATTAGTTTATAACGTCATGAGATAGGATTTTATTTTATTTTACTTTTAGTTGCTATGTGGTCAAAGTTAAATGTCAGTTAGGGTTGTTATGGTTCAACAGTAACAAACAGTAGTTTAGAAATTGATCTGTCAACTTAGAAAAGAAAAGACAAAATTATCTAAATGCAGATCTTGTAATGATAATCGAACTATAGTTACACAACCATATCATTTCTGTTCAACTGACAAACAATTTCAGTTTCGATTAACTATAAATCAACGATGTATAAATATTGCGATGTAAGACAGGGAAAAGGTTCAAAAATTTCATAATAGAGAAATAAAAATAAAGACAGATCTTATTTCCAAAAAAACTGTCCGTTTGTATCATTGCCTATTTACCGTAATACTGTACTTTTCATTTATCGAATTGTAAGGAACAGTGCTAACAAACAATGAACGACCACTCTAAGGTTGTGTTTCCTTGTGTTCTCATCAAACAAACAAAACCACATCGAATTCATGCAAATGTCCAAATACAAAGCGAAGAACCAACGAGTTGAACCATAGTCCGAACAACAACATACAGCAAGATGACCAAGAGGATAAAGAACCAGAAAGAAAGTGTTGGAGAAACCAAACCATAGCAAAGGTATTTTCGAACAATTCCTCATAATTTTCTTAAGTAAAACGGATATTAAAAAACTATGTTCTCATTTCTATTGATCAAGATATAGATGTGTCACATTCATTCATTCATAAAGAAAAACAAGTGCCGTGTCCAGATTGGACAAACCCTAGTCTAGGGTTTGGTAACAGAAATCGACATCATTCAAACGAATAGTTAACCAGAATGGGAATTACAACTAGACAAAGCTCCATCTTCGAAAGGGACATAGACTACATATGAAAAGAAAAAATGGCAAGTTGCAAAACCTACAGAAAACCCAAGACCCTAATAGTGCATTGATGGATTGAAGAGCCAGAGCCTACCGGCAGAGGTTTGCCACAGTTGGAAGACCGAATCCAGAAAGAACCTGCATACCCAGGTCAAGCCATTGACCTGCATATACAAATAGAGCACAGTTAATACATTGATATAGTGATGAACTGAAGTCGAAGCAAACATAGAAACGGGAGGGTTCTATACATTACTTGAGTAAGCCGGACCAAGGGTTCAAGGAGCAGAGCTGGTGACAAGTCGACAGAGCTGAGACAGAAGGAGCACTTTTGGTCAGTATCAATGCCAGAAGGAGGTCGAATTGAATCAGGGAAAGGATCAATTACCTGTTCTGAGCCGTGGAAGTCTATTATCTTTCTACCTGAATCCAAATATGTTAAAAGTTAAGTCATTCACGCATAACAGAGACCAGAGGCAACAATAATAATAGCAGAGGCAACAATACAATAGCAAAGGCCATAAAACAATAACAAGGAGTGATTTTCAGACAAGAGACTAGATTCTAAACCCAAACAGTAGCAGAACGACATGACGAGACCAAAGGAGCTTACCATGTGAAAAGAGTTCGAGCAAGTGCACCTCCAGAGCAAGAACAGATTCGAGCCATAGTAGAAAACCAAAAGTAAACATATTACCAAGTTTAGAAGGCTGGCATTCACCCACAGTCATACCTAGAGGAGAACAAGAGATTTCCATATTCGCTAGAGCAAGAACCATATCGTATAACCAACAAACCCTCGCAGAAACCTCATTGCAGAACATAATAGTCGCGAATGACCAGGAAGCCAAAGCATTTTGGCCAAAGAACAAACGGAGGAACCAGGCCCGAGGTTCGTATGTGGGAATTGAATGTAGCATTAACTATTCCCAGTTACCAAACAAATATCTACTGACCACATTGCATGCAATCGTCGAACATAATCAACCAAATCTAACACGTCATAAAGTTCAACAACAAGTGTAAAGCCGAGAACCTGTGGAAGTGTGGGCCAGTGTGGGTTGGGTTATGTCAGAGTGGTATCAGAGCAGTTGTTTATGTTAGTAGGAGGAATGGAGAGACGAAGGTGAGGTCGTGGCAGAGGTGCTCGAAGATTGGTAGAGGAAGGATTGATAGAGGATATTAGAATTCTTGTTGCCCGTTTGGAGGCAGTAGAGGTAGGTAGACAAAGAGATCCAGAAATAGGCGATGACAGTGAAGAGGAAGTTGAAGTAGCAATAGATGGACCAGAAGGTGAGTCTCCAGAAGTGAGATTGTTGAGATCTATTTTAGTAGCAAGCAGTAAACCCAAGCCAGAACTCCTGACGTATGATAGCAGCCTACCTATCGAAGTTTTATTGGATTGGATTAGTGAGATGGATAAGTACTTTGAGTGCAAGGAAGTCAGCGAATACCACAGAGTTAAGTTCACTATGACAAAATTGAAGGGACACGCAACCCTATGGTGGGATAGTGTCCAAAATGGAAAAGATTGAACAAGGCACCAATTAAAACCTGGTCAAGGATGGTGGCCAAGTTAAAGGGCAGATTTTTGCCGAGGGACTATCAGATTACATTGCACAGGCAGGTGCAGAATCTGAAACAGAAAGGATTGATGGTGAGGGAGTGCACGGAGGAGTTCTATCGAGTGAATTTGCGAGCCGGATATATAGAGGATATAGTGGAAAGATTAGCCAGGTATGTTAATGGGCTAAGGTTAGATATTTTGGATGAAATCAGTATTTTGTCTTCGAACAACACTAAGGAAGCGTATCAGAGTGCGACAAAGCCTGAGGAGAAAATTACCAGAAGGCAGAATGCCCAGAGAGGACGAGGAGCCAGCAGAGGGAAAGGCCAGTCATATGGCAAAGGGCGGACTGCTAGTAGCAACAAAGAAGGTAGTAGTTCCAAAGCTTCCATATGAGCAGACAGAGGTGATAGCGTGAGAGGCATTAGGTCATCCCAGTGAGGCAGGGGAAATGGCCGAGGTAGAGGGGTTGGTTGTTAGTGTTATTGGTGTCATAAATGGGGACACCGATCGTTTGAATGTCGAGAAGCAGAGCAAGCTGGACAGTGGGGTGCGTATGTGGCACAACCAAAGGAAGTAGCGGCACCTCCCCAAGAAGTAGAGAATGCTCCAGAGACAGGGGAAGCTCTGGTGCTACACAAGGTGTTGTTAAAACTAGTCAAGGAGGTCACCAAACAGACACAGCGGAAGTCTTTGTTTAGAACAATTTGTAAGTCACGAGGTAAGTGTTGTAGGTTAATTATTGACAGTGGTAGTACTGATAATTTAGTGTCCACAGAGATGGTGTAAAAATTGGAGTTGAAACGCTTGAAGCATCCCAGCCCATACAGAGTTTCATCGCTACAAAAAGGCCATCAGTTGCTGGTGGATGAACAAAGCGAGGTGGAGTTTCAAATAGGTAGATATAAGGATAGAGTCATTTGTGGCATCATGCCAATGGATGTATGTCACATACTGCTTGGTAGGCCTTGGCAGTACGATAGGAAAGTGGTACACGATGGATTGACGGATTGTTATAAATTTTTGAAGGATGGAATCAAGCATATGCTTGTGCCCATCAAGGAAGAAGGGATAACAGAGGCTAGTGAACCAAGAACGTTGTTGGTCAGCGGAAAATAGTTTTTAAAACAGGTTGAGGACAGTGAGATAGGTTACACAGTTGTAAAGAAAGCAAGGACAGTATTGTTGCATACAGAGGTATCAGATTTACCTACGGAGATCTAGCAAATGTTGCAGGAATTTACAGACATAGTTGTAGATGACTTGCCAGACAAGTTACCCCCCAAACGGAGCATAAGTCATCATATTGACTTCATACTCGGAGCTAGTTTACCGAACAAAGCGGCATACCGAATGAGCCCCAAAGACAATGAAGAGATTAGGAAGCAGGTGCAAGAGCTATAGGACAAAAGATTGATAAGGGAAAGCTTAAGCCCTTGTGCTGTTCCAACGGTCCTCGCTCCCAAGAAGGGAGGAGAATGGAGGATATGCACCGACTCAAGGGCCATCAATAAAATCACCATCTGGTACAGGTTTCCACTGCTGCAGATGGATGATATGATGGATTGTTTAAGCGGGGCATCTTATTTCTCTAAGATAGACTTGAAGAGCGGGTACCATCAAATTCGGATACGAGAGGGGGACGAATGGAAGATAGCCTTTAAGATGAATGAGGGGTTGTACGAATGCCTGGTCATGCCATTTGGCCTGAGCAATGCCCCCAGTACATTCATGAGGTTAATGAATGAGATGCTAAAGGAGTACATCAGGAAGTTTGTGATAGTATACTTGGATGACATACTTATTTTCAGCAGGACAAGGGAAGAACACCTTCAAAATGTGCGTAAGGTGCTGGAGAAATTACAGTAGAGTAAACTACTAATAAATTTGAAGAAATGTACTTTTCTGCAGAAGGAATTGATTTATTTGGGGTTTGTAATAGCAGAGAATGAATTGAAGATGGATCTAGAGAAGGTGGCAGCGATAGTGAATTGGCCATCTCCGAAAAATTTATTTGAGGTACATAGATTTCACGGATTAGCGAGTTTTTACAGGAAATTCATAAAGAATTTCAGCAAAATTTGTGCGCCTATGCTAGACACCATCAAAAAGGCCAACCAGCCTTTTCGATGGACAGAGGCAGTGGAGAGAAGTTTCGAGTTGTTAAAGAGAAAGATCACTGAGAAGTCGATCCTGAGATTACCAAATTTCAAGAAGTTATTTCAGGTTCGCTGTGATGCTAGCAGGATAGCAATTGGAGTTGTACTCAGTCAGGAGGATAATCCTGTAGCATTTTTCAGTGAGAAGTTGAATGAGAGTCGACAAAAATACTCATCATATGATAAGGAGTTCTATGATGTTCTACAGGCATTAAAACACTGGAGGCATTATCTATTGGGAAATGAATTTGTGTTGTTTTCAGATAATTCTTCACTATAGTGTGTAATGCAACAACACAAGCTAAACCACAAACACGCCAAATGGGTGGAGTATTTGCAGAGTTTCAACTTCGTATTGAAGAATATTATCGGGCAAGCAAATAAGGTAGTGGATGCGCTGAGTAGCAAAGCTTTACTTCTATAGGAAAGCACTGTGCAAGTGCTGGGTTTTGAGCACTTACAGGATTTATACCAGACGGACACAGATTTTAAGGAAGCCTATGAAGCATGTCAGAATCCCTTAGTGAGAGATAATAGCCCTTGGTTGGACTACAATCTACAAGAGAAATTGTTGTTTAAGGGAGGACAGTTGTGCATACCTGACTACTCGATGAGGGAGAATATTATTCGAGAGAAGAATAGTGGAGGTTTGGCCGGACATTTCGGCATGGACAAGACACTCGAGTAGCTTAGTCATTTTTACTTTTGGCCAAAGATGTGGAGAGATGTACATCGATTTGTGGCCAGATGCAAAGTGTTCTAATTAGCAAAGGGTCACAGTGAAAACACAGGACTGTATACACCGTTACCTATTCCAGGCAGACCATGGGACTTAGTCAGCTTGGACTTTGTCTTAGGTCTACCTAAGACTCAGCAAGGTTATGACTTGGTAATGGTAGTAGTGGACAGATTCTCAGAAATGGCACATTTTATTCCTTGCAGAAAGACCAGTGATGCCACTCACGTGGCCCACTTATTTTTCAATGAGATTGTCAGGTTACATGGATTGCCTAAATCTATCCTTTCAGACAGGGATGTGAAATTCACGGGACATTTTTGGCGTACCTTATGGAAACAAATGGACACACAGCTAAGCTACAGTTCTTCATATCACCCGAAAACTAACAGGCAAACAGATGTTGTAAATAGGAGTCTGGGAAACCTGTTGCAAAGCTTGGTTGGAGAGAATTCGCAGATGTGGGATCGAGCGCTTGCACAGGCAGAGTTCGCTTACAACGACTCGACTAACCAAAGCATAAGTTTCAGTCCATTTCAGATCCTGTACAGCATGCATCCTCACGGAATGCATGAACTACGGGACCTTGGGCTGCAGGAAAGGCAAAGCGCAGATGGAGAATATTTCGCTAACGCAATGAGTGATTTGCATGAATAGGTAAAAATTAAATTACAGGACAACAGCTTAAAGTATAAACAACAAGTAGATTTGAAGAGAAGGGAAATACAGTTTGACGTGGGGGATGAAGTCCTCGTGCATTTACGTAAAGAATGCTTCCCTAAAGGTACGTACAATAAACTAAAGTATAAAAAGGTAGGACCTTGCAAAGTCCTTGAGAAATTTTCAGCAAATGCCTATGAGATACAATTGCCACCCGGAATAGGAATTTCACCTATCTTTAATGTAGCAGACCTGTTCCCTTACACGGCTGACCCAGAGGAGAAGGAAGAAGATGGAACCACGCGACCTACATGGAATACCCAGGATGAAGGAGAAGCTTGGAAGAGATAGATGCCTTACGTTCAACCTCCTGAGATCGAAAGCATTCTCGACACTCAAGTGGTTAAATGAACTCGGTGGAAGGAGTATGTGTAGTACCTGGTCAAGTGGAAGAACCGTCCTATTGAGGATAGTTCGTGGCTTGATGCCAGGCAAATCGAACAGAAAGGTACTTCAGTTGAGAAGCTCATGGGCTGAAGCCATGATTTCTTTTTGCCCCGGTTGCCTGATGCAGGAGCATCCAGCTCACCATTATCAGGTGAAGTCTTTGCTAGGTTGGAAGGTTGTTTGAGTATTTGGATTATTTTTTTAATTAGTTTATAAGGTCATGAGATAGGATTTTATTTTATTTTACTTTTAGTTGCTATGTGGTCAAAGTTAAATGTCGGTTAGGGTTGTTATAGTTCAACAGTAATAAACAGTAGTTTAGAAATTGATCTGTCAACTTAGAAAAGAAAAGACAAAATTATCTAAATGCAGTTCTTGTAATGACAACCGAACTGTAGCTACACAACCATATCATTTATGTTCAACTAATAAACAATTTCAGTTTCAATTAACTGTAAATCAACGTTGTATAAATATTACAATGTAATATAGGGAAAAGGTTCAGCGATTTCATAATAGAGAAATAAAAATAAAGACAGATCTTATTTCCAAAAAAATTGTCCATCTGTATCATTGCCTATTTACTGTAATACTGTACTTTTCATTTATCAAATTGTAAGGAACAATGCTAACAAATAGTGAACGACCACTGTAAGGTCGTGTTTCCTTGTGTTCTCGTCAAACAAACAAAACCACATCGAATTCATGCAAATGTCCAAATATAGAGCGAAGAACCAACAAGTTGCACCATAGTCTGAATAGCGACATACAACAAGATGACCGAGAGGATAAAGAACTGGAAACGGAGTGATGGAGAAACCAAACCACAACAAAGGTATTTTCAAACAATTCCTCATAATTTTCTTAAGTAAAATGGATATAACAAAATTGTGTTCTCATTGTTATTGATCAAGATATAGATGTGTCACATTCATTCATTCATAAAGAAGAACAAGTGTCGCGTCCAGAGTGGACAAACCATAGTCTAGGGTTTGGTAACAGAAATCCACATCATTCAAACAAAGAGTTAACCAGAACGGGAATTACAATGAGACCGAAGCTCCATCTTCGAAAGGGACATAGACTACATATGAAAAGCAAAAACGACAAACTGCGAAACCTACAGAAAACCCAAGACCCTAATAGTGCATTGACAGATTGAAGAGCTAGAGCTTACTGACAGAGGTTTGCCATAGTTGGAAGACCGAATCCAGAAGGAACCTACGTACCCAGGTCGAGCCATTGACCTACATATACAAACAGAGCACAGTTACTGCATTGATATAATGATGAACTGAAGTCGAAGAAAACATAGAAACAGGAGGGTTTTATACATTACCTAAGTAAGCCAGACCAAGGGTTGAAGGAGCAGAGCTGGTGACAAGTCGACAGAGATGAGACAGAAGGAGAACTTCTGGTCACTATCAACGCCAGAAAGAGGTCAAATTGAATCAGGGAAAGGATCAATTACTTGTTCTGAGCCGCGGAAGTCTATTATCTTGCTACCTGAATCCAAAGACGTCAAAAGTTAAGCCATTTCACACACAGAACAGAGACCAAAGGCAATGATAATAATAGTAGAGGCAACAATACAATAGTAGAGGCCATAAAATAATAACAAGGAGAGATTATCGGATGATAGACCAGATTCTAAACCCAAACAGTAGCAGAACGATAGGATGAGACCAAAGGAGCTTATCATGTGAAAAGAGTTCGAGCGAGTGGACCTCTAGAGCAAGAACAGATTCGAGCCACAGAAGAAAACCACAAGTAAACACATAACCAAGTTTGGAAGGCTGGCATTCACCCACAGTCATACCCGAAGGAGAACCAGAGATTTCCATATTCGCCAGAGCAAGAACCATACCGTATAACCAACAAACCCTCGCAGAAACCTCATCGTAGAACAGAATAGTCGCGAATGACTGGGAAGCCAAAGCATTTTGGCCAAAGAACAAACGGAGGAACTAGGCCCGAGGTTTGTAGGTGGGAATTGAATGTAGCATTATCTATTCCTAGTTACCAAACAAATATCTACTAACCACATTGCATGCAACCTCCGAACATAATCACCCAAATCTAACACGTCATAAAGTCCAACAACAAGTGTAAAGCCGAGAACCCGTGGAAGTGTGGGCCAGTGTGGGCTAGGTTACATCATATAGATTTATGTTCCAATGAAAAAGATTGGGTGTTGGATTTATTCTTAGGTTTAGGTAAGTTTTATTATATAAAATTCATTTTTAATATTTTATTTTTTAGTTTTCATGTGTTTATACTAATTTACATAATTATTTCTTTTGTGCTTGATGATTAGGTACAACACTAGCATGTTGCCTACAAAAAGAAAGAACATGCATTTCCATTGAAAAAGACTCACTACAATGCAATTATATTCAACAAAGAATTAACGCTCTTCAATATCTTCCACATGCAATGCAGGAGTTGGTTTGAGGAAAAGGGATTTTAATGAATCACGTGTGGCAAAAAATTAAAAGGAACCTCAACCACCATTATATGGAATGATTGAAAAATGACACTTTGGAAGATTTGCAGACATGAAAGATCCATTAGAATAGGACAATGACCAAATTGAAGTAGGAAACATTCTGGAATAAGACATTAATGAAGGGCTAGAAGATGTTGAACATGGATTAGTTGATATTATTCATTAAGTTTAAGTTATGCTTGCAAATAAAGCTCAATTTTGAGAGCTATTCATTGGCGTTACTTGTAATGTTTAGAATTTGAGATTTTATGAGAAGAATGAGTATTTCATTATTGTTGTTATATGTTTAATGTTTGTATTATCTATTTTTCACTTTAATTTTGATGTGAATCATTGTTTTTTGCAAAAAAAACAATGATTACTATTAATTTTTGACATAAAATGCATCCAAAATGCTATTTTTTAAAGTTTTTTTATTATGATTTTCCCATAAAAATTGTTTATTTAACATGTCATTTTTAACAAAAAGTCTGAAAATGTTTATTTTTTTGTCATATGTTTAAAAATATTGGTTTTTTACAATAATTATTTGATGTGCATTGAAATATTAATTAACAATGCATAAACACATAGAAAATCCTAACTTTAAAATAATCACCCTCTTTTAAATTTTTTAACTATTGGAAAAGATAAGATATTATTACAAAAAAAATTGAAAAGAAAAATTAAAAAAAACAGAAATACATAAAAACACTTAAAAATAAATATCCCATGGAAGAAGAAGACATTGGAAAATGTAAAGTGTCAAAAGTAAACTCTCTAAAAAAGGGGGTTGATGCTACATTAACACTTTTCAAAATCAACATGAAAATCACTCATATCTAAAAAAAATGTTCATATGAAAATTGCAAGTGCCATTAATATGCTAAAAAAATTATTCTGAATAAGCACTTTTCAAAACCGATTTCTTTTTCTACTACCTTAAAAAAATGGGTACTAGGTAATTTTCCTGTTTGATATGTAACTATGTTGAGAGACTGTGAAACTTGCGATGCAGATAGAGACCCATGTTGCATCCCTCCATTGAAAGATCTTGAACCATCCTTTGGAGCTAGGAACCCATCCTTACTGTTTAGAGAAAGGCCTGCCAACGATGGTGAATCTATAGGGAGGTAATCTAGTACTCCCATCACCTCTTTTGTGCTAAGAGTAGGAGATATGGGACCCAATATATCAGGCTCAAATGGCCCATGCCTATGTTTGGAAAGAGGAGGGATATCCAACAACATAAGTCAAGAAGAGTCCACTATAACCCTAAGCCCCCAGTCAAAGCAACAATGCCTTCCAAGGGATTACAAATTGATAGTGTGAGGCCAAACATGGATAGAAAAAATTCCATTGAAACCCTCGAGAGAAGGCTTTTAGGACCATTTTCGCTATCCATACGACAATCTTCTTTTAGATGACCGGTATGATGGCAAATAGAGCATCGGTAGGGCACATTCCAAAAGTCGAGCCTCTGACAAAAGGTATAGTCTCCCATAGAAATGTCTAGCTCCTCAAGAAATCCCTTCTCCAAGTCCATTTCAACCAGGACACAAAGAATTCTCTTTTCAAAGGACAATAGGATGTCTCATAGAAATAACCATATTTTCAAATGCAGTTTGCAACCCACATGATAATCCATAGGTCTAGTGGAAACCCATCAATTTTACCCAAAAATATTGAGATCTTGGTTTCTCCAGTAAGGGGTTGAAGCCAACTAACCAACATTAAATCCATAGATAACCATGACCAAGGACCCAAGAGCTATGAAGGATAGTTTTGAGGTCACATTCGTCCAAACACACCACCAAAATCTAATAATGTATATTGTGATGCCATAACACAATTGTGATTTTGTGCATCTACCGAAAATAGTTTTCATATCTTTCTCATTACATTAAATTACTTCATACTCATATATATATATATATATATATATAATCTACATTGTATTTTATTTAAAAGTTTCTATAACCTTTCAAATTAATTATTTTGTATTAGAGAGATGATTAATATTCAAATGTTTCTCATCCTAACACTCATATAAATTTATTTCATTTTGAATTGCTAATGCCTCTAAAATAGTGTTTGTTTTCAATGTATTTGTTTTCAATGTATTCCATTCATTGTTTGATAGTTATGTATATTGATATGTTAACCTTCTCCTAATTTTAAATAATCTAAATCAAATGCACATTTATCCCTTTTTCAACTTGGACTTTTCATTAGTTTAGATTTATTAAATTTGGATCTAAAAATTTCAAGGATTAAGTTTTAAAACTAATTAAAAAAAACACTTTTAATTTAAATTTGAAATTAAAATGATTAAATTTGTATATAATTATGTTAAATTTATTAATTATATTTTGAACCTAAAATTAATATAATTAAAATGGTATACATTAAATTATAATATTCTAATATATCTAATAAAGCGTAGTTTAATTTATAGACGAAATGATTTTTGTTTACGATATTTTTCTGGTTAATTTTAATAAAAATCCAGTAGAGATTTTTAAAAACTTGAATTTAAGTTTTTTAATCTACAAAATTTGAGTGCCTTAGGGGTTTCTTCATGGTGATGAATCTATTTATTTATTCAAAAATGCATTTTAAACAACAAATAACCACATTCTTTCTTGAATTTATTTTATCAGATTTTAGTGAAAAAGTTTATTTCATCTATAAGTTAGACTACACCTATCTAATAATATATTATAATTTAATATAAATAAAAATTATATGAAAAAATTAAGTATAATGAAATATATATTCTCTCTTATTATATTCTCCCTTTATTATTCAATAAAGTTTTGAAAAAAAAAATATTAATTGTATATTTTGAGAATTTTAAAAATATTTTTTAATCTTTTAAAATGTAATTTGATTTTTGCTTATTGGCTGATGAGTATTTTTTTGTGATTTTAATTTGAATTGTTTAGGTATAAAGATTGTATTAAAGAATAAAAAAATCTAAAAAAAAATTCTATTTGCGGAGTGTCATAATAATATACCATGAGCCAATACCCTTGCTTATCAATACCACATACCCAAAACCATAACTCATTTCAAAAAAAAAAATTCATAAATATTTTTATTTTATTTTATTTTATAACATTTTAAATTAAAACTTAATACTTATAATATAACAAGATTCTTAACCATGGATATTACCCCATTTTACCATGGATATATTATTAACTTGTAAATAGACTTTGTTAGAATATGATGGGCCAGTACCATAGCCTTATCAATACCACTTGCCCAAAAACCATAACTCATTTTAAAATCAAAAATATTTTATCAAATTTTTATTTTAATTTTATTTTATAACATTTTTATATTCACTAAGTTCCTGAACAGATAGGTACACAATCTCTATCCTTTTGTCTATTGTCAGTCTATTACATAAGCGATCATTTTTTTTAAATTTAAAATAAAATTCGATATACATAAACTTAAATTCAAAATAAAGTTTGATATATATAAAATCTTAATTTGGTTGTATATTAATTTGGTTGTGTGTGTGTGTCTTAGATAGACGATGATTGAGTGCATACTCCTAGATGTTAAGTTATCAGTTCAATTCTCGACCATATTCAGGTATTATTCTTGGACATGACCATGATGTAGACTCACCACCACCGAACTTTTGTATATATATATATATATATATATATATATATATATATATATATATATATAGCTTTTTTCATAAGAGGCAAGTACTTAGCAACAATACTGCATATTACATTTGCTTGATATATAATGAATTAATAAAATTGGAATCTTATTGCCAAGCCACCAACTTTTATTGTGTAGAGAATGACTCTCGAAGGAGTTAAGAAGTTTGCATTTAATGAATTGGTCATTTAAATGGTCTATTTGTCATAATGGGCATGACCAAGGTTGGAATTTCAAAACATATCCACCCATCAAATTTGGTGATTTTCACACCTTTTGAATTGTTTTCATAATTTCAAGGAAAGATCTTGATGGTTCTATAAATTTTTTAACTGTATTTGACAAAAAAATCACCCTTTGATGGGAAATTTACCTTTCAATTTTCATACTTGGTCACACCCTTTCTAGTTTCATTTATAAATTAGTCCTTTGAAAAGTCTATTTTCCACGTTGCACACGTTCTTTCTAGTTTCATTTATGTGGTAGATAGTGGTAGCCTACTTCACTTAACAATATCCACTCTGTAGTCTGTACCGAAAAATCTGTTTTCCACGTTGCACATGCCCTTTCCGATTTCATCTATTGGATGGGTAATGATAGCCTATTCCAATGATGTTGTGTTTTAATCCTCATAGCCCATTCTACTCACTGGTATCCACTATACGATCTGCACTAATCACTGATGAGGTTGTTGTTACGATGCCATCTAGGTTTGAAATTTGAAACTGCACATCCTTTGAGGGTTTATTGCTTCTTCCATTTGGTTTCAGTCTGCATATAATATTAAATTAAAGGCACAATATGATTTGTAGAGGAAATTGTCTTTTCACTGGGATCCAACAATACAATTTCAAATATGATTGTAATTTTTAAAATCTTATTTATAGATTAAACAACTTAAATTCAAATTTTATTTATTTTTTACTAAATTTTAGTCCCAAAAAATTATTCTATCTATTATTTAGACTACAGAGTAACTAAATAGTTGTCTACTCAATTTGATAAAAATTTTAATAAAATATAATTTTGACCTTTTTTTTTCCCTCTCAAAATATTATAATAAATAATTATAATTTATCATTTAACACAATAACTTTACTCTCATTACTATAAATGCAATTTACTTAGTAAATCTCCAAGTCTAAAGGGGTCTTGAATCTTTATAAATGAAGATCTTATTCTAGAAGATCAAGTTGAGCTAACAAAAGAGGTCCAAAAGTTAAAGGAGACAAGAAAGGAAGGATGTGATATTCCCACATAACATTATTACTAAGTGAAATATCAATTTTGGCCACTTTTGTCTTAATTCATGTTTGCACTCAGGAAATGTTGGTTTAGAGGCCCCACAAGTATTTTTTTTATTAAAACAAGCCCCGGATATTAGAGATGGAAAGGGAACATTGAATCCCTAGTGGAGCGTGGCGGTAACCCATGGAGAATTGCGACCGACGTGAGAAGTACACATGCATTGGAGGAAATTAGGTGGGAGAAAATTGAGTTGGGCCCACATGGGCATGTTGAAGGCACTTTAACAAAAAGGAAGGAAAGAGATTCATTTTGTAATTCATTCATCTTTGAGAAAATTTGTCTTTGACATAGCATGCTTGAGCTGAAGCCAAGTGTGTAAGTGTTGTTTAGCACACAAGTGTTTCCGAGTCGAAATCTCAACCCTTTCTTTGGTGGAATTCGAGTGCCAACCAAAGGAGGGAGTTCCATCTATTCCAATTCATTCTAGCACTAGTGAGTGTGATTTTGTGGAGAGCTTCAACAACAACAACATGAGGAATGTGTAGTTCTTTGAGGAGGTATGCTTGGAGGTTGAGGAGTCAAGGGAGTTTGGGGCTGATATTTGAGGAGCCTGGGGGAGTATTTGTTTGGATTTTGCAGCCAATTTGAGGAATTTTTGTAGTAGGATTGACAGGTGGGTCGAATTACCCAACAACATATCCATAGAGGGAAAAGAGGGCCGAAATTCCAAGGTCAACCATCAGCCAATTCCTTTGTGGGTTATTCTGCATATTTGATGGAGAATCTAAGGTTAATTTCCCATATTTGTTTGAGCATCAGAGGAGGCCCTAGCCACAAGTCTTTACATCTAGCATCATATTTTCTGGGCAATTTATCACAGACCCAAGAGAGAGCAACAAAAAAATTGAGGGGGACATCTTATTATTCACTTGGGATTTTATAGCTTGCCTCGAGCAATCCCATGTGCACTCTTTCCAACACATCATTATACCATCTTTATATTATAATAAGATGGCTCAGCAGCACAGATTTTCGTTCAAATTCGTGGACTGATTTATGTGTTTGATTTTCATGGTTTTTATGTCCATATATGCTTTGTTATTTATTGTAAAAATTCCCTAGGAATACTATAGTGGTATTAGATCTCATAGACTTGGCTCAACCTGTGGGAGCGACACGGTCTATGACACCAAATTATAGGCAAAACGTGACTTACTAGAGACAAAGGCACAAGTGTAGAGAAAGACAGTTGCATATCACTCCTTATCCCGTGATAACTGAACCAAAGGTTGTGGAAACAAACATGGCAGAGAATGAGGGAGATAGAAGGAGTAAGGAGGATTTTGCTCATCATTTTCTAAAGGCAGTACAGGACCTGTCTAAGAGTATCGAGGAATTAAGGCAAGAAAATTGTAGCAACAACAAGGGTAAGGGAATTCATGGGAATTCCAACTGGGTGAAGGCTTCGGTACTAGGTAGCAGCATACATCCATTAACCCCAACATGCCTCTTACTCCCAACGCATCACCTAGATCTAATATTCCCATGTTATTGACATCTGGAGCTGGTGGGAAGCAAGGGCAAGAGGAGTTTCCTATGGGGGACTATTTCTTGATTATCAGTCCTATGGACCTCAGTTCAAGGAAGCCATTACTTTCAGGTACTTTTTCCAACTTAATGGAAATAATAGGCCCAAAGGACAGAGTGGGAGAAACTACATGCAAGGAACATATTTACAGTGTATTATGGGAGGCTGTTTATCCCAACTTTTGATGTCTCTTCTAAGAGATCATCTAGAGCATGGGTGGAGAAGTTGGATGTATACTTCCAGCTAAATTATATGACAAAGGGGGAGGCAATAAAATTTGCCACTCTACATTTGGAGGGTTAATCGCATGATTGGTGGTTCCATGGGCTAACCACAATGGGACATGCCTGTGACAACCTATGAGGATTTCACTAGGAGAGTGTTGTAGTGTTTTGAGAGGAAAGATCTGGAGGAGCACTTTGGGGAGCTGACAAGGCTCAAGTAGACCGGGAGCGTTGAGGCGTACAATTTGGAGTTTCTGAAGCTATTAGTGATGGTGCCATATCTATTGGAGTCCACAAGGGTATTCATGTTTATAGATGGGATAACGGAGCCACTAAAGGGACTGGTGAAGTCCAACAAGCCCATTACCTTGCAGGATGCATTGGCGAGGGCTCGAGATTTGTAGGATGCTCAACTGAGGGTTAGAGCACCACTACCACCTAGACAGGGATTCTAGTAGAGGGGAAGAGACATTAGAGATCCACCACCAAGATCCAACTAGGGGCGTGGAAAGTTGGATGAGGAGACCCAAAGAGACCTCTGGGGGATGATGTTGTGTTTTACGTGTCAGGAACCATGAGCTTCAGGCAATAGATGCACATTGGGAAAGGCCCACTACATTGAGGTTTTATCTAACAGTGATTTGGAGGATGATGCAGATTTGGAGGTGTGTGAAGATTACAACACAATGCAGGCAGAGAGGGGGACACCACCACCACCCCCACCAGGGGGATCTAATTTCGCTCAATCAAGAGGGGTCCTTGAATCTCTACGTGCGATACCCAATTTTTTGACTCTGAGAATCAGGGGCACTATGCAAAGGCAATGTGTCTTGGTTTTAGTGGATAGTGGGGCTACCTAGAATTTTATTAATGCATAGATGGTCCACAAGATGAGTATCACAACTTTGGAGTTTGAGGGTTTTTCAGTTCTGGTACTAGGGGACATAACCATGTAGTGCACACACTATGTTCCAACTATGGTAGTAACCATGGGGAACTACTCAGTGATAGATCACTTCTTTATGGTGGATGTGTCAGGCACCAATGTGGTGATGGGTGTTCAGTGGCTCTACTCTCTTGGAAAAGTCGCTAGTGATTGGAGGAATTTGGAGATGGAGTTCATAAGGCCAAATTGAAAACCAATTTCTCTACGGGGTATGGACTCTTACCCTCCACAGAATATTCAGCCCATAGGATGGAGGCTAATATGAGACATGGGGGCATTGAGTGGGATGTGGAGTTGAGGGTTTCAAAGACTAGGGTTCAGCCCAAACCACCACACTCAGATATATAGGCCATTTTGGATAGGTACCTAGTCATGTTTGGAGACATACTGTAGCGTCAACCACCTGATCGGGGATTTGAGCGTACCATTGAGCTAGAGCCGGGGGTACAAGCCATGATTGCTACCCCTTACCAACATCCCAAGGCATAATAGGATGAGATAGAGAGAGCTATTCATGAGCTATTGACACTTGGGCACATCAGGCCTAGATCTAACCCTTTTGCTTCATCAGTCGTTTTGGTGAAGAAGAAGGATGGGTCCCTACGCATGTGCATTGATTACAGGGCCCTTAATAAGAAGACCGTGAAGAACTGTTACCCCATCCCACGCATATATGAGCTAATGGACAAGCTGAGGGGGGCGAAGTTCTTCACCAAGATTGATTTATGCAGAGGGTACCACCAGATCAGGATGAGGGACTAGGACATCCCTAAGACTGCTTTTAGGTGTCATTATGGGCACTTCGAGTCCCTAGTTATGTCTTTTGGTCTAACCAATGTGCTAGTCACTTTCCAGTCTTGTATGACCACGTGTTTTGTGGAAAACTATGGAAGTTTATGTTGGTTTTCTTTGATGATATCTTGATTTACAGTCGAACATGGGAGGAGAACTTACATCACTTAGAGAGAGTGTTGCTTATTTTGGAGGAGCAGTAGTTCTATGTGAAATTGTCTATGTGCTAGTTCATTTTGACAAAGATGCTCTACCTAGGGCACATCATTGGGGAGGATGGTGTAAGGGTCCATGAGGAGAATATCAGGACCATCTGGGATTGGCTAGATCGCCGAAATGTGAAAGCATTAAGGGGATTCATGGGCATCTACACTTACTACAGGAAGTTTATAAAGGGATTTTCTTAGTTGGAAGATCCCCTCACCAATTTAACGAAGAAGGGGGCATTTGAGTGGACATCTATAGCACATGAGGATTTTGAGTGCCTCAAATAGGTCATGAGCAATTGTCCTATATTGACACTTCCAGATTTCACCCAGCCCTTTGTTCTGAAGTGTGATACATCTAAAGAGGGTGTAGGCATAGTTTTGATGCAAGGATGGAACCCCATAGCCTTCGAGAGTCAAACAATTTTTCCCCACGAGAGGTTGTACTCCATCCATGACAAGGAGATGCTAGCCATCATGCATGTACTAGCCAGGTTCAGATAATACTTAGTGGGGAATAGGTTCAAGGTCAAGACAAACCACAACAACCTCAAATTTATCTTGGAGCAGAACTAGTTGCAGGAGAGCCAATCAAAGTGGGTGAGAAAGCTCCAGGCATACGAATTTGACATTGAGTATGTCAAAGGGAAGCACAACATGGTGGCTGATAATTTTCCAAGATATCAACTACCCTTTCATTAATGAGCATTGCCTCGGATTGGAGGGCACAGTTACTGGTAGAGTACTCCAAGGATCGATTTGCATGTGAGGTCCTTGACGGGGTGGTGGAAGATGACTGGTATAGGGTGAAGAACGAGGTGATTTACTTCAGAGACCAGATTTACTTGGTGCCCAACTCCCAATTGAGGGACAATGTTTTACAGGCTGCCCATGGTTCACCACTAGCAGGGGACCAAGGGTTCACAAAGATGTCTAGGGCCATCAAAGTGAATTTTTCATGGAGGGGCCTTAAGGACGACATTGTGAGGCATGTCAGGGAGTGTGACACATGCCAGAGGAGAAAGGGTGAGCAGTCACACCTTGTAGGGTTGCTACAACCTCTTCCTATCCATGAGGGGAAATGGGAGAGTATGTCTATGGACTTCATTACCAGGTTTCCCGCAACATAGGGCAAGGATTGCATTTACATGGTGGTAGACTGGTTGACGAAGTTTGCACATTTTTTTGCCATATCATATCAATACTCAGCCTCACAAGTCACTGAATTGTTTTTCAGGGAGCTGTTTTGGCTACATGGTCTTTTGAAGACCATTGTTAGTGACCGGGAAAATAAGTTCATGGGGGGATTTTAATAGGAGCTATTCTAATTGGTGGACACCAATCTCACTTTGACCAATAGTTATTACCCCCAAACATATGGGCAAACGGAGATAGTTAACAAATGGTTGGAGTGTTAGTAGCATAACTATGTGATGGGCCATCAACATCCATGGATATAGTGCTTACACTTGGGTGAGTACTTCTACAACACCATGTACCACATGTCCATAGGTATGTCTCCATTCTAAGCTCTATATGGTTGTGGTGCATTATCTTTTGCTGACATGGCTTTTGGAGATAGCAAGGTCCCTAGGGCCTAGGATTGGATACATGAGATCCAAGAAATTTTGTGGGCTCTCAAAGACCACATGCGGACAGTACAGAACCAGCAGAAACTTTACGCAAGTAGGGGTAGAGTTGAGAGATAGTTTGAGGTAGGGGACTTGGTCTTCTTGAGGCTTCAACCGTACATGCAGTCATCACTCAAGAAGAAGGAGGTCGAGAAGCTAAAACCTTGGTTTTATGGGTTGCACCGAGTCACTCGAAGGGTTGGGGTGGTAGCATATGAATTGGAGCTACCCCCAGGAACTCGAGTGCACAACATTTTTCATGTGTCTTGTGTGAAAAAGGCGTTGGGGTAGCAAATGAAAACAACTATAGATCTGCCCCTATGGATGATGAGGGGAATTTAGTTATGGAGCTAGAGGCTATTTTGGACACCCAGGAGAGGCATTTGTGGAACAGGGCCATTAATGAGTTTTTTATGAGATAGAGGAGCCTACTAGATGAGTATGCCACTTGGGAAGGGTAGAAGATACTTCATTATCCCTCATTATAGTTGCTTGAGGACAAGCAAGTTTTTGGTGGGGAGGATTGTGTTATTCCCACTTAGCATTATTTCTAAGTGAAATATCAATTCAATTCTCAACCATATTCATGTATTATTCTTGGACATGACCATGATGTAGTCTCACCACCGCCAAACTTATATATATGTACACACACACACACACACACACACACACACACACACACACACATATATATATATATTAGATTTTTCCATAAAAGGCAAGTACTTAGCAACAATACTGCATATTACATTTGCTTGATATATAATGAATTAACAAAATTGGAATCTTATTGCTAAGCCACCAACTTTTATTGTGTAGAGAATGACTCTCGAAGGAGTTAAGAAGTCTACATTTAATGAATTGGTCATTTAAATGGTCTATTTGTCATAATGGGCATGACCAAGGTTGGAATTTCAAAACAGGTCCACCCATCAAATTTGGTGATTTTCACACCTTTTGAACCATTTTCATAATTTCAAGGAAAGATCTTGATGGTTCAATAATTTTTTTAACTATATTTGACAAAAAAATCACCCTTTGATGGGAAATTTACCTTTCAATTTTCATACTTGGCCACACCCTTTCTAGTTTCATTTATAAATTAGTCCTTTGAAAATTCTATTTTCCACGTTGCGCACATTCTTTCCAGTTTCATTTATGTGGCAAATAGTGGTAGCCTACTTCACTTGACAATATCCACTCTGTAGTCTGTACCGAAAAATCTGTTTTCCACATTGCACATGCCCTTTTTGATTTCATCTATTGGATGGGTAGTGATAGTCTATTCCAATGATGTTGAGTTTTAATCATCATAGCCCATTCTACTCACTAGTATCCACTATACAATCTGCACTAATCACTGATGAGGTTTTCGTTATGATGCCATCTAGGTTTGAAATTTGAAACTACACATTCTTTGAGGGTTTATTTCTTCTTCCATTTGCGAGGGCGTGAGTGGTTTCGGTCTGCATATAATGTTAAATTAAAGGCACAATATGATTTGTAGATGAAATTGTATTTTCACTGGGATCCAACAATACAATTTCAAATATGATTGTAATTTTTAAAATCTTATTTATAGATTAAACAACTTAAATTCAAATTTAAAATTTTTTTTACTAAATTTTAGTCCCAAAAAATTATTCTATCTATTATTTAGACTACAGAGTAACTAAATAGTTGTCTACTCAATTTGATAAAAATTTTAATAAAATATAATTTTGACCTTTTTTTTTCCCTCTCGAAATATTATAATAAATAATTATAATTTATCATTTAACACAGGAACTTTACTCCCACTACTGTAAATGAAATTTACATTTAAGCGATGTAGTCTAAGTTTTGAGTCACTAGGCTTTTATATAAGTGTTTGGCTAAAACTTTTTAAAAATCTAAGGAATTTGATATTTATTGAAATTCTAATAAATAATTAATTAAATGGTGAATTTTAAAATTAAACACATATCACTAGTATTTTAACAATTAGGTATTTTTGAATAAGGAATATGTGACATATTTGTATGCGAACAACACAATGGAGTATGAATTTGTATAATAGGAATCATGATTAAAAAATGACATTGTTTTATGAACATAATCTACCAACCAAATTTATTGGTCTACACAAATTAACACTACAATAGACACATAGATAGAGTAGAAAGGAAGACAAACACCACTTGCAGTCACAAATTACAATCTTATCAGAGCCCATGAATACTAGTTAAACTATTAACATTTGAAAATATCATTTTAATATTTGTAATAATAATATCGTCAAGTCAATAGACATAGACATGCAAGTAAGAAAATATTTCTAATTCTAGAAAAACTTGATTCCAGTCAGGGTGTACTGAAAGTGTACATTTCAACTCATTCCTAGATCGATGCATCTAGAAATTGAGATGTACAATAAAATTATTACATTAAAAATTGACATTGAATAGAAATAGAAATAGACATGTACAATGAAATTAATGTATAATTTCAGTATACATCCATTAATAGAGCACTCCAATGATGAATATGTGACAAATTTGTATGCAAACCATATGGTGGACTCTACATTTTGATAAGAGAAATCATATTTAGAAAAATTGTAGGTTTGAAGTCTGTACAGATAATCTTTGCAATTGAATTTAAAAAAATATACAGAAATACAATGACAATCACATAAAATATACACAAAGATTTTTCTCTTGGAACTAAAAATCGGAAAAAATAGATTGATTTATCATTATATTCCTTTAAATATTACAATACTTTATATACATATTGAATCATTCATAAAACCCCCAATCCATCAACCTTGGATTAGAATATAATTGTAGTCCCTTTGAGAGGATCTACAAAACCATGGCAAAGCCACCATGTGAAAACCCACCCTTTTTTAAGGGCGCTGCCCCAAACCCTATGCAAGGGGGCAATCGCCCCCCTATAAACCCCCTTGTGACCCCCTGGAACACCCAACATAACATATTGAACATGGGGATAGTTGTGAAAGGAATATAACACATATCCAACAAAGATACCATTAAATTATGAAAGTAATCCACTAATAGGATTCATTAGGTTGTACAAATTAACAAATTTGTTATAAAAACAAAGAGGGGGAGAGAGAGAGAGAGAGAGAGAGAGAGAGAGAGAGAGAGAAATTTATATAAATATCCATTTCTTTTTCCATGTTTTTTAGTTTCTATTATTTTATTGAAATATGTAAATGTATTTATTTGATATATAATGGACTAATAAAATGGGGGGAGTCTTATTACCAAGCCACGAACTTTTATTGTGCAATGAAAGGTTCTTAACGGGATCATGAATGCCACAAGAAAAACCCTGAACCTTATAATTGCTGGTATAAAAGAGCAGAATGACAAGAACACATTAGAAATAGTAAAAGAATAATTGAAAACTCACTCACAAATTCAAACAACCTATCTCATGGAAGCACAAAGAGTGGTAAATATTCTTGAGCATAAACATAGAATAATCTGTGTTAAGGTAACTTGTAATGACCACAAATTAGATATACTTAGTAAATCTCCAAGTCTAAAGGGGTCAAGAATCTTTATAAATGAAGATCTTATTCTAAAAGATCAAGTTGAGCTAAGGAAAGAGGTCCAAAAGTTAAAGGAGACAATAAAGGAAGGATGTGATATTCCCACTTAGCATTATTGCTAAGTGAAATATCAATTTTGGCCACTTTTGTCTTAATTCATGTTTGCACTCAGGAAATGTTGGTTTAGAGGCCCCACAAGTATTTTTTTATTAAAACAAGCCCCAGATATTAGAGATGGAAAGGGAACATCGAACCCCTAGTGGAGCGTGGGGGCAACCCATGGAGAATTGCGACCCACATGAGAAGTACACATGCATTGGAGGAAATTCGATGGGAGAAAATTGAGTTGGGCCCACATGGGCATGTTGAAGGCACTTTAACAAAAAGGAAGGAAAGAAATTCATTTTGGAATTCATTCATCTTTGAGAAAATTTGTCTTTGACATAGCACGCTTGAGCTGAAGCCAAGTGTGCAAGTGTTGTTTAGCACACGAGTGTTTCCAAGCAGAAATCTCAACCCTTTCTTTGGTGGATTTCGAGTGCCAACCAAAGGAGGGAGTTTCATCTATTCCAATTCATTATAGCACTAGTGAGTGTGATTTTGTGGAGAGCTTCAACAACAACAACACGAGGAATGTGTAGTTCTTTGAGGAGGTATGCTTGGAGGTTGAGGAGTCAAGGGAGCTTAGGGCTTATATTTGAGGAGGAGCACGGGGGAGTATTTGTTTGGATTTGGTAGCCATTTTGAGGGATTTTTGTAGCAAGATTGACAGGTGGGTCGAATTACCCAACAACATATCCATAGAGGGAAAATAGGGTCGAAATTCCAAGTTCAACCATCAGCCAATTCCTTTGTGGGTTATTCTACATATTTGATGGAGAATCTAAGGTTAATTTCCCATATTTGTTTGAGCATCAGAGGAGGCCCTAGCCACAAGTCTTTACATCTAGCAGCATATTTTTTGGGCAATTTATCATAGAGCCAGGAGAGAGCAACAAAAAAATTGAGGAGGACATCTTATTATTCACTTGGGATTTTATAGCTTGCCTTGAGAAATCCCATGTGCACTCTTTCCAACAACTCATTTTACCATCTTTATATTATAATAAGATGGCTCAGCAACACAGATTTCTGTGCAAATTCATGGACTGATTTATGTGTTTGATTTTCGTGGTTTTTATGTCCATATATGCTTTGTTATTTATTGTAAAAATTCCCTAGGAATACTATAGTGGTATTAGAGCTCATAGACTTGGCTCAACCTGTGGGAGCGACACGGTCTATGACACCAAAGTATAGGCAAAACGTGACTTACTAGAGACAAAGGCACAAGTGTAGAGAAAGAAAGTTGCATATCACTCCTTATCCCGTGATAACTGAACCAAAGGTTGTGGAAACAAACATGGCAGAGAATGAGGGAGATAGAAGGAATAAGGAGGAGGATTTTGCTCATCCTTTTCTAAAGGCAGTACAGGACCTGTCCAAGAGTATTGAGGAATTAAGGCAACAAAATTGTAGCAACAACAAGGGTAAGGGAATTCAATGGGAATTCCAACTGGGTGAAGGCTCCGGTACTAGGTAGCAGCATACATCCATTAACCCCAACATGCCTCCTATTCCCAACGCATCACCTAGATCCAATATTCCCATGTTATTGACATCTGGAGCTGGTGGGAAGCAAGGGAAAGAGGAGTTTCCTATGGGGGAATATTTCTTGGATTATCAGTCCTATGGACCTCAGATTAGGGAAGCCATTACTTTCAGGTACTTTTTCAAACTTAAGGGAAATAATAGGCCCAAAGGACAGAGTGGGAGAAACTACATGCAGGGAACATATTTATAGTGTAATGTGGGAGGCTGTTTATCCCAACTTTTGATGTCTCTTCTAAGAGATCATCTAGAGCATGGGTGGAGAAGTTGGATGTATACTTCCAGCTAAATTAGATGACGGAGGGGGAGTAAATAAAAATTTCCACTCTACATTTGGAGGGTTAATCCCATGATTGGTGGTTCCATGGGCTAACCACAATGGGACATGCGTGAGTGACAACCTATGAGGATTTCACTAGGAGAGTGTTGTAGTGTTTTGAGAGGAAAGATCTAGAGGAGCACTTTGGGGGCTGACAAGGCTCAAGCAGACTAGGAGCGCTAAGGCGTACATTTTGGAGTTTCTGAAGCTATCAATGATGGTGCTAGATCTATCTAAGTCCATGCGGATCTTCATGTTTATAGATGGGATAATGGAGCCACTAAAGGGACTGGTGAAGTCCAACAAGCCCATTACCTTGCAGGATGCGATGGCGAGGGCCCGAGATTTGTAGGATGCTCAACCGAGGGTTAGAGCACCACTACCACCTAGACAGCGATTCCAGTAGAGGGGAAGAGACATTAGAGATACACCACCAAGAGCCAACTAGGGGCGTGGAAAGTTGGATGAGGAGACCCAGAGAGACCTCTGGGGGAGGATGTTGTGTTTTACATGTTAGGAACCATGGGCTTCAGGCAATAGATGCACATTGGGAAAGGCCCACTACATTGAGGTTTTATCTAAAAATGATTTGGAGGATGAAGCAGATTTGGTGGTGTGTGAAGATTATAGCACAATGCAGGGAGAGAGGGGGCCACCACCACCACCCCCACCAGGGGGATATCCTTTCTCTCAATCAAGAGGGGTGCTTGAATCTCTACATGCGATACCCAATTTTTTGACTTTGAGAATTAGTGGCACTATGCAAAGGCAATGTGTCTTGGTTTTAGTGGATAGTGGGGCTACCTAGAATTTTATTAATGCATAGATGGTCCACAGGATGAGTATCACAACTTTAGAGTTTGAGGGTCTTTTAGTTCTGGTACTAGGGGACATAACCATGTAGTGCACACACTATGTTCCAACTTTGACAGTGACCATGGGGAACTACTCAGTGATAGATCACTTCTTTGTGGTGGATGTTTCAGACACCAATGTGGTGATGGGTGTTTAGTTGCTCTACTCTCTTGGAAAAGTCACTATTGATTGGAGAAATTTGGAGATGGAGTTCATAAGTTCAAATTGAAAACCAATTTCTCTACTGGGTATGGACTCTTACCCTCCACAGACTGTTCAACCCATAGGATGGAGGCTGATATGAGACATGGGGACATTGAGTGGGATGTGGAGTTGAGGGTTTCAAAGGTTAGGGGTCAGCCCAAACCACCACACTCGGATATATAGGCCATTTTGGATAGGTACCCAATCGTGTTTGGAGACATACTGCAGGGTCAACCACCTAATCAAGGGTTTGAGCATACCATTGAGCTGGAGCCGGGGGTACAAGCCGTTATTACTACACCTTACCGACATCCCAAGGCATAATAGGATGAGATAGAAAGAGCTATTCATGAGCTATTGGCACTTGGGCTCATCAGGCCTAGATCCAACCCTTTTGCTTCATCAGTCGTTTTGGTGAAGAAGAAGGATGGGTCCCTACGCATGTGCATTGACTATAGGGCCCTTAATAAGAAGACCATGAAGAATTGTTACCCCATCCCACGCATATATGAGTTAATGGACAAGCTGAGGGGGGCGAAGTTCTTCACCAAGATTGATTTATGTAGAGGGTACCTACAGATCAGGATGAAGGACTAGGATGTCCCTAAGACTGCTTTCAGGTGCCACTATGGGCACTTCGAGTCCCTAGTTATGTCTTTCTGTCTAACCAATGTGCGAATCACTTTCCAGTCTTGTATGAACCACATGTTTTGTGGAAAACTATGGAAGTTTATCTTGGTGTTCTTTGATGATATCTTGATTTACAGTCGGACATGGGAGGAGAAATTGCATCAGTTAGAGAGAGTGTTGTTTATTTTGTAGGAGCAGTAGTTCTATGTGAAATTGTCTAAGTGCTAGTTCAGTTTGACAAAGATGCTCTACCTAGGGCACATCATTGGGGAGGATGGTGTAAGGGTCCATGAGGATAATATCAGGACCATCTGGGATTGGCCAGATCCTCGAAATGTGAAAGCATTAAGGGGATTTGTGGGCATCTACACTTACTACAGGAAGTTTGTAAATGGATTCTCTCAGTTGGAATATCCCCTCACCAATTTAACAAAGAAGGGGGCATTTGAGTGGACATTTATAGCACATGAGGCTTTTGAGTGCCTCAAATAGGTCATGAGCAGTTGTCCTATATTGATACTTCCAGATTTCACCCAACCCTTTGTTCTGGAGTGTGATACATCTGAAGAGGGTGTAGGCATAGTTTTGATGCAAGGATGGCACCCCATAGCCTTTGAGAGTCAAACAATTTTGCCCCATGAGCAGTTGTACTCCATCCATGACAAGGAGATGCTAGCCATCATGCATGTACTAGCCAAGTTCAGACAATACTTAGTAGGGAATAGGTTTAGGGTCAAGACAAACCACAAAAATCTCAAATTTATCTTGGAGCAGAACTAGTTGCAGGAGAGCCAGTCAAAGTGGGTGAGAAAGCTCCAGGAATACGACTTTGACATTGAGTATGTCAAAGGGAAGCACAACATGGTGGCTGATGCATTTTCCAAGATACCAATTACCCTTTCACTAATGAGCATTGCCTCTAATTGGAGGGTAGAGTTACTGGTAGAGTACTCCAAGGATTGATCTGCATGTGAGGTCCTTGACGGGGTGGCTGAAGATGACCAGTATAGGGTGATGAACGAGGTGATTTACTTCAGAGACCAGATTTACTTGGTGCCCAACTCCAAAATGAGGGAGAATGTTTTACAAGCTGCCCATGGCTCACCACTAGCAGGGGACCAAGGGTTCACAAAGATGTATAAGGCCATCAAAGTGAATTTTTCATGGAGGGGCCTTAAGGACGACATTGTGAGTCATGTCAAGGAGTGTGACACATGCCAGAGGAGAAAGGGTGAGCAGTCACACCTTGTAGGGTTGCTACAACCTCTTCCTATCCATGAGGGGAAATGGGAGAGTATGTCTATGGACTTCATTACCAGGTTTCCCACAAAACAGGGCAAGGATTGCATTTACATTGTCGTAGACTAGGTGACGAAGTTTGCACATGTTTTTGCCATCTCATATCGATACTCGGCCTCACAAGTCGCCGAATTGTTTTTCAGGGCACTGTTTTGGCTACATGGTCTTTTGAAGACCATTGTTAGTGACCGGGAAAATAAGTTCATGGGGGGATTTTAATAGGAGCTATTCTAATTTGTGGACACCATTCTCACTTCGACCAATAGTTATTACCCCCAAACATATGGGCAAATGGAGATAGTTAACAAATGGTTGGAGTGTTAGTTGCATAACTATGTGACAGGCCATCAACAAGCATGGACATGGTGGTTACAGTTGGGTGAGTACTTCTACGACACCATGTACCACATGTCCATAGGTATGTCTCCATTCCGAGCTCTATATGGTTGTGGTGCATTATCTTTTGCTGACATGGTTTTTGGAGATAGCAAGGCCCCTAGGGCCAAGGATTGGACACATGAGAGCCAAGAAATTTTGTGGGCTCTCAAAGACCACATGCGGATAGTACAGAACCAACAGAAACTTTATGCATGTAGGGATAGAGTTGAGAGATAGTTTGAGGTAGGGGACTTGGTCTTCTTGAGGCTTCAACCATACAGACAGTCATCACTCAAGAAGAAGGAGGTCGAGAAGCTAAAACCTTGGTTTTATGGGTTGCACTGAGTCACTCGAAGAGTTGGGTTGGTAGCATATGAACTGGAGCTACCCCCAAGAACTCGAGTGCACAACATTTTTCATGTGTCTTGTGTGAAAAAGGCGATGGGGTAGCAAGTGAAAAAAACTATAGATCTACCCACTATGGATGATGAGGGGAATTTAGTTATGGAGCTAGAGGCTATTTTGGACACCCAGGAGAGGCATTTGTGGAACAAGGCCATTAATGAGTTTTTTATGAGATGGAGGAGCCTACTAGATGAGTATGTCAATTGGGAAGGGTAGAAGATACTTCATCATCCCTCATTATAGTTGCCTGAGGACAAGCAACACTTTGGTTGGGAGGATTGTGTTATTCCCACTTAGCATTATTTCTAAGTGAAATATCAATTTTGGCCACTTTTTTCTTAATTCATGTTTGCACTTAGGAAATGTGGGTTTAGAGGCCCCACATGTATTTTTGATTAAAACAAGCCCCAAACATTAGAGATGGAAGGGGAACATCAAACCTCTATTTTAGTGTGGGGGCCACCCATGGAGAATTGCGGCTCACATGAGAAGTACACACGCATTGGAGGAACTTTGGTGGGAGGAAATTGAGCTGGGCCCACATGGGCATGTTGGAGGCACTTTGACAAAAAGGAAGAAATGCACTCATTTTTGCATTCATTAAGATTTTAGAAAAATTGTCTTTGACATAGCACGCTTAAGCGAAATCTAAGTCTTAAAGTGTTGTTTAGAACATGGGTGTTTCTCAATGCAAATATCAACCCTTTCTTCAATGGACTTTGAGTGCGAGCCCAAGGAGGGAGTTCCATGTATTCCAATTCATTTTAGCAGTGGGGAGTGTGAGTTTGTGGAGAGGTTCAACAAAAACAAAATAGGGATTGTGTAGTTCTTGGAGGAGGTACGCTTGGAGGTTGAGGAGTCAAGGGAGTTTCAGGCTGAGATTTGAGGAGGAGCCTAGGGGAGTATTTTTTTGGAGTTTGTAGCTAGTATTTAGAGGGATTTTTTTATAATGATTGACAGGTGACTCGAATTACCCAACAATAGAGCCATAGAGGGAAAAGAGGGTTGAAATTCCAAGGTCAACCATCATCCAATTCCTTCGTGGGTTGTTCTGGGTATTTGGTGGAGAGTCCAGGGTTAATTTCTCGAAAATTTCTAAGCAGTGGAGGAGGCCATAGTAGCAGTTTTTCACAACCAACAATGTATTTTCTAAGCAATTTAGTGTGAAGCTAGGAGAGAGAAGCAATAGACTTGAGGGGGGCATCTTATTATTCACTTGGGCTTTTCTATCTTGCCTTGAGAAAGCCCAAGTAGACTCTTTCCAAAACCTCATTAAACCCTCGTCATATTATAATAAGATGGCTCAGCAACGCAGTTTTTGGTGCAAATTCATGGATTGATTTATTTTTTTGATTTTCATGGTTTTTATGTCTATGTATGCTTTCTCATTTATTGTAAAAAATCCCTAGGAATATTACAAAGGAAAATTTGAAATCATTAGAAATAGGAAAATTATTATTAGAGATAGAGTCCTAAATAAAAGTGATAAATAGGAATTAGGAACACTCTGGATCCTCTTCTAGAACTAGTGTGCTTTTCCATGGTGTAAAGGTCCTATGTTAAGTTGGATCCCAAATGATATTGATCTTATTTTCTTAGTTGAAACCCATGAGAATGACGAACCTAGGGTCGCCCACATAGATGGATTCCTTCTTTGGTTTACTTGGAACAAGAAATCCTCTCGTAGAGGCATTGATGGTATGACCTATTATATAAAAAAATAACATATCTTCCCACCTTCAACTTCATAAGATTGACCCCCTCAATC
This sequence comes from Pinus taeda, assembly GCA_000404065.3. Taxonomy (NCBI): domain Eukaryota; kingdom Viridiplantae; phylum Streptophyta; class Pinopsida; order Pinales; family Pinaceae; genus Pinus; species Pinus taeda. The sequence continues at coordinate 161,804 of APFE030272012.1, forward strand.
AATACATTTTAACTGAAATTTCTAACTCTAATACTAATAGTATTTTTCTTTCTATTTGTTATTTAGTTCCTATCAACTCTACCTTTTATAAGTAGAACAAGCTTGATACGAAACATCGCTTCACTACCTTAGAATAGGATATCCATAGTCTAATGAATGAAGGAAACATCCTTTACTTGGGGACTTTAATGCTAAAACTGATATTAACCAACTCATTTTATTAAGAAACAACTATAACCCTAACAACCTATGGCTTGATGAGGATTGTGGGTCTAGCTAGTAAATTCAAAAGAAATTCTAAAGACATAATTGAGAACCAATTTGGTACCGATCTTATAAGTATTTGCAGTTCTCAAGATTTAATTATCTATAATGAGATTAATAAGTGGGCTATCTTAGCCCAAATGGCTTGTATTCATGGGTGTGGCATTAATTTTGTCAACTATGCAATATTTGATACCTTGTTTCTCAGCCATATTGTTAGTTTTGACCTCCTAAATGACCATGAGCCCGAATCTAACCACAAAATTGTATCCTTAACCCTTAACCTTAATATGCACGCCAACCACATGCAAAAGAATGGTTAGATCCAAATACACATTCACTTTGAAAAAAGTAAAAATAATCTCTTCTTAAATGATTTAACAAGGGATTTAGGTCCGTTAACATATAATCATAACTTTCATCACATCTACCACAATTTCACTACAACCCTTTCTGCTACCATTAACAAATTATCTACTAAGGTATCGTATAAAAATAACAATTAAACTTCCAACCCTTGGTATCATAATTAGTGTAAGTCTGCTAGGAAAGTGATTAGATATTCCCCTAACAAAAATGTAAAGTTTGAAAAAAATAAGTGTGTACAAATATCTTATCAAAAGGAAGAAAAGGTACTATATAAATAAGAGGCAAGAGAATCTTCATATCATCATACATCTACAAGCAATATTTCTCCTCAAGGCTCTAAATTAGGCTCGATCTTCCATAAAATTCACCTAATGTTCAAATATATACCCTTTGTGGATTATTATCACATGGTACAAACCAATTTCTATGCCTACAAGGTGGTTCAAGGCAAAGTGGGTGAAATTATTATCAACACCAAACTATACTTCTAATCAATAACATATAATTTACAATCAAGTGGTGGGTGATAAATCTTATAGTAACAACAAGTTGACATGACCCTCATTTGCATGCTCTAAAATTATTTATAAACTACTCCCATGCAATTTGCAAGCTCATGGTGGATTTCTCCTCAAGTGATGGATCAACTTGTTAAGAGGTTTAATCGTTACACAATGGGGGTTAAGATTTTAGAATAGAAGGATGTTGTGGGATGGTGAGGAATTAGTAAAAAAATGGGTTTGAAGAAGCCTCTAGGGTTGTATTCTAGGCATACTAATTCTTGTGTTCTAAGCTTGTCCTTTGTATGAATTATTTGTCACCTTGAAGTTGCATTTGACATTCCATGAACAACATGTGACTCTCTCATAATGTTTGATCCAATGATGAATCATGAAACATTGGAAACATGACTTGTTATTTGTAGGCACAAGAAAATGATTCAATTTGACAACTTCTAGTTAGGAATGTTAACTTTGTAACATAGGTGGAGGCATCATACATTGTGAATATCCATATACCTATAGGGAATCAACCTTGATGAACATTGCAATAAGAAGTAGGGCCCAATAGACAACAATCTCCACTTTTGTATCAGAACTCAACCCCAGATTTAGAAAAATATACACTACAATATTTCTAGGAAGAAGGATAGAAACAACACTGCCACAAACTCCATTATGTTGTCCCCCACTAAAAAAGCTATATCTTACTAATTAGCATGCCACAAGAAAAGCAATGAGGAAATGTTTCCTGGGTTTCATATGACTCAAGTAACCATAGAAAAATCAAGAATATGTGGCATAATAAAGTGGATGTTGATAGGAAAACCTTAAAAAATCAACTTGTTTTGAGTTTTCCATATTCCCCAAGCCACGTAAATAGGAAGGGATTTAAATGTCCCCATGTTTTTGTCCCACCAAAAAATTCATAACTAGTTAGAGCATAATCCTAAATGCTTAGAGAAGATAAGAATTCTTACCACAAAGCTACGAAAAAATCACATAGGTAGAAGAGGTGCTCAGTTAATTCTGGACCCTGCTTGCAAAGAACAAAGACATTTAGTACCTTCAATCCACAATGTAAAACCTCTTCCCATATTTACCCGCTTTGACAAGATCTCAAGGGTAAACATGAGATAAGTGGTACTATGACATGACTTGACATCTAATTTCTAATTATGAAAGTGGGGCCTACAAACTAGAACACATACTACCACCCCTAAGGGACACTAGATCACTCAATGACCTGAAAACCACTCTTAATGATCATTCCCTGAGCTTGAACTCATTTTCACAAGATTGATACCCCAACTGCATCCATAAGACATTGTACATGCAGTTAGAAAGCTATAACTGCATCCACAAGCCTTCATGCATGCGGTTGTGACGTAAATATCTTTGTTCTGCACCAACAATTACCAGAATTGTGCCACTTTTTAGGGATGGCCTACAAACCACTACCCATAAATGCCCAAAACTCTCCAGAAAGTAATCAAATATGAAGACAAGTCTGTGCAATCATTAATGAGGCTAGGTCTTTCTCAAAACATACTAGGACATAATAGGCTTTCCATCAAATAGATGGTAAACATAGTATTTACAAGTCATGAATGCATATCTGGTCATAATCATCTTAACTTCATCTAAAAATCATCAAGAAGGCTCAATGCCATCTCAAGCTAGCTGCAACAACACTTGTTAGCCCATGCATTCATCAACATTCAATAACTCATCAAATCATGAAAGATATCCATAGTAAGAGGACATCATATAACTATGCATATAACCAATATATAACTAGAATAAAATACATGACAAACAAGCCTTAAAATCAACACATTAATGAGTACAAGTGCTCATATATCACAATAGAAAAATAGCTCATATTAACATATGAACATTCCAACCAAGTTAGGGACTTCCACGTACCACTCGACCATAGATTCGCTGAACCAAAATATCTCTTTCAACCAATTACCCTCGCGCCATATTCCAAGCATGAATGTGTGACCATATGCATTAAAAAAATAGAACCAACTAGGGCTTTGAGAGGCCAAACCGCCTCAACCCTCATCTACATTGATCTCACCTATACAATCTAGAAATCACTAACATCAACCAGATTAGTCTCTTCCCAAGTTGTCGAAGGTTCCACAGACTACTAACTCAACCCACAACTTGCAGGAGACACAAGTTGTTACAAGGCTCTAGATATCTACCGTTTCAACCCACAACCTCCAGGGAACCCAAGTTGTACCAGGGCTCTAGAGAATTTGTCCCAACCCACAGCCTCCATGGATCTTGAGAACCATTCAAAAATCCAAACAAGGAACCCACTACAACTTGGATATCTATAAAATTGCAAGGAAAGGTTGAAACCATTGTCAATATAAGAAAATATCCATGTTAATGACAAAAAATAACCAAAGAACAACATGCATGTACCATGCATTTGAATCTCAACAAGAAAATCACACATGCAACTTGTTACCTGCAATGTACTTCTATTGTAGTAGTTGATCCAACATTCTCTTTTGTGCTCCCTTTCTTTCCTTTGATTTCCCTTTGCTTCCCTTGCTTTCTTCTCTCCAAGTCCGAGTGAATGTTAGGATTCTCCAAGAATGCTCTAAGTGTGCAAGATTGTAAAAGAGTTGAAAGCTAAACTGACAAAAGTTGTAATGACTAAAAGTTGTGTATTGTTTCTCTGATGCCTTTTTATCATTGATGTTTAGTCTCTTGCCTTTTTTACATTTTCTTTCATTTTCCTTCATTTTCTCTCTAATTTCCCTTGCATGCATATTTGTGTCTTTCACCTTCCTTTTCTCATATGTTCCTTTATTTCTCATAATTAAATGCCAATTATTGTCTCTTTTCCTTTACCAATGCCTTTGCCAATTTCCATAGCCATTATTAAACCACAAGTGATGCCCACTATAATTTTTTTGCACCATTTAGCCTGGAAGACATGTCCCATGACCTTGGTTTTATTTTATTTAAATGGAAAATCAACCAGGGTCTATTACAAACCCCTCCTCCTTGTGGGAACACTTGCATCCTCAGTTTTCTATGACACTTATGACTAATAAAACATACTACCTATGGAGTTTTATAACATCGATTGATGTAATATTTACAACATACTATTTATTTGTGCTTTATAACACAACTCATTTAAGTATTTACAATGCACACACACACACACACATATAACCAAAACACATACACCAAACACATCTTCTCAACCAACAAATAAGGAAGGTTACAAAGTCTACCTCTTTTCGTCCATCTCCGATGTAACTTCATCAGGCCCAAAGTGCTTCCACTACACTTTAACCTTCTCTATTGCTGAGTTCTAGAGCATGAGATGTTTTTGCTACAATATGCATTATGGATCTAGCTTAAATTCTCTCTTTGGTTCCACCTAGAATATAGACCAATCAATCACATGATAAACATCATGGACATATCTCTTAAGCAATGAAACATGGAAAACATCATGGACTTTCACTATTGGCAATAGTGCAATTAAAATTAGGCCACTGGTCCAATCCTCTCAATGATCTCAAAGGGCCCACAATATCGAGGTGCCAGCTTGGAAGATGACCCAATACTCAAGGAGAATCCCCTTGGGCTTGATACGTAAGTACACATGCTCCCCAACGCAAAATTCCTTGAATTATCTATACTGATCCACATAGATTTTTTGCCTATCTTGTGTTGTCTTTAAATTCATTTTTAATAATTTGCATCTCCTGCTCCATCTCAGCTAACATATTCGGTTTAATAAACACCATGTTAAGTGAATCACTTCAGCTGATAGGAGCATTATGACTCAACCCATAAAGAGCCTTAAATGGACTCATGTTCAAAGACTCCTGATACCCATTTTTATATGCAAACTCTACCAGTGGAAGATACTCCTCTGACTTCCTCTGTTGATGCATAGCATACATCCTCAAAATATCGTCAAGAATCTTGTTAACCCTTTCTATTTTCCCATATGTTTTTGGAACACAAGTTGTACGAAAATATAACTCTAAAGCCTACAAATAAATCCTTCCAAAACCTGGAAGTGAATTTGGCATCTCTGTATGATATAGTCCTCTTAGGAACACCACGCAATCTCACTGTCTCCCTAATGAATATCTGAGCTACCTTACTAGTTGAATTAGTAGACTTCACTGGAATTAAGTGAGCTACCTTTCTCAAATTTTCAACCACAACCATGATGGAATCATGATGTCTCGATGTCCTCAGTAATCCTGTAATGAAGTCCATAGAAATGACCTCCCATTTCCATTCTGGGATTGGAATAGGCTGCAACAAACTTGTTGGATGCTTACACTTTGCTTTCACATGCTGATAGTCCTAACAACTTGCAACTAACTCAACCACCTCTTTCTTCAAGTTCGAAAAATCATAAAACTTCTTAACAAATTTCAAAGTCTTCTGGTATCTTGGGTGGCTTGAATATGGCTTGAAATGAAACTCTGTCAAGATAAGCTTCTCGAGCTCACTGTTATTTCCTACATAAATCAAGTTCCTGAATTTGACCAATCCATCTGTTGTGAGGTGATACTTCTCAACTCTATCACCTTCACCTTGCTACTATAATATCTGCTTCAACTACTAGTACTTCTCATCATGTTGTCCTACCTGCAAAATTTTCACCTGCAAATATTTCCCATAAGAGCTCACAGCTGATATATGATTCACTTGTACTCTCCTACTGGGAGTATATGCAACCTTATTTTCCTTTCCTTTGATGTATTTGATCTCAAAATCAAACTCATTTAGGGTAGCCAACCATATCACTTACCTGGCATCCAGATTTGGTTGTTCAAACAAGTACCTCAGCCCATTATGATCACTCATCAAAACAAACATCTTGCTTAAGAGATAATGTCTCCACATCTTCAGTGCATGAATGATAACTGTCAGCTCAAGATCATGAGTCATATAGTTCTTCTCATACTCATTCAACTTCCTTGATTCATAACAAACCACCTATCCTTCTTGCATCATGAATCGACCAAGTCCTTCCTTACACACATTTGTACAAACCACAAAATCCTTATCATGATTTACAATCTTTAGAACTAGAGCATTTGTAATCAAATGATTCAACTGCTCAAAACTAGCTGCACACTCCTCAATCCATTGAAACTTCCTTCCTTTTCTATGCAAAGATGTGATATGATAGCCAATATTCGAGAAGTTCCTGATGAAGCTCATGTAGTAACCTACTAGTCCCATGAATGACCTAACTTCATCCACATTCCTAGGAGTTTGCCACTCCATGATAACTTTAATCTTTTCTGGGTCCATTGTTATCCCTTCCTTGGAAAGAACATGTCCCAAGTAATTAATATGAGACTAAAAGAAACTTCACTTACTGAGCTTGGCATACAATTGATGTTCTCTCAACAATCTTAACACTACTTCTAAGTGATCTTCCTCATTCTTTGAATATACCAATATATCATCAACAAAAGCTATCACAAACTTGTCCATATAAAGACACAACACATTGTTCATCAAACACATGAAGGTGGTTGGAGCATTAGTAAGACGAAAAGGAACCACCACAAACTCATAATTCACATACCTCGTACGAAATGCAGTATTGTAGATGTCTTCTTATTTGATGCACACCTAATGATATCCTGAACTCAGAATAATCTTTGAAAGCACTGCAACTCCCTTTAGTTGATCAAACAAGTCATCAATCCATGACAATGGATACCCTTTCTTGATGGTCACTTTGTTCAACTACTTTTTATCAATGCACAATGTGAGAGAACCATCCTTCCTCCTTACAAACAACACTAGTTCAACCCAACGTGACACACTTGGCCTCATGTATCCCCTATCAAACATTCCTTTAAGCTGCAACTTTAGTTCCAACAACTCTGGAGTACTCATCCTATAAGGTGTCTTAGATGTTGGTGTTTCTCCCAACATCAACTCAATAGATAAGTCAAGTTCCCTATGAGGTGGTAACTTTGGAATATCTCTAGGAAACACATCATAAAACTACTGCAAAATAGAATACCTCTTTAGGATTTTCTCATACTCAACATCCTTCTCTTTATAATTGGAAATATAATATAGTTACGATCAAACGAAAAAATTACCGATTACTCATTTTTTGAGGTAGAAAAAATCACTCGATTTTAAAAAGTGGTGATTCAGAATACACCTTTTTTTTTGGAGCATATTTTTGGCACTTTATATTTTCTTGTGTATCAAGTATGAACATTTTTTTTAAATGTGAGTGATTTTCATGATGATTTTAAAAAGCGGTGACGTAACATCAACCCCCTTTTTTAGAGAGTTTATTTTTGACACTTTAAATTGTCTATTGTCTTGTTTTTCCCTCAGATATTTATTTTTAAGTGTATTTATGTATTTGTGTTTTTTTTATTTTGTTTTCAATTTTTTTTGTGTAATGAAATCTTAATTTTTTCTCATAGTTAAAAAAAAAAAAAAATGGTCAATATTTTAAAGTTAGTATTTTCTATATGTTTATGTAATGTTAATTAATATTTCAATGCACATCAAATGATTTTCACTAAAAAAACAATAATTTCAAACATTTGACAAACAAATACACATTTTCAATATAAATGTAATGAAAAAATACACATTTTCAACATAAATATAATGAAAAAAATACACATTTTGAGATTTTTTTGTCAAAAATGACATGTCAAATAAACACTCTCATGGGAAAATCTTAACAAAAAAACTTAAAAAATAGCATTTTTAAAGATTTTTATGTTAAAAATTAATAGTAATCATAGTTTGTTTACACAAAAAATGATTCAAATAAAAACTGAAGTGAAAATAAAATAATACAATATTGAACATATAACAACAATAATCAAATGCTCGTTCTTCTCATAAAATCTCAAAATCAAAACATTACAAGTAAAACTATTGAATATCTCTAAAAAATGAGTATGATTTGCAAGCATAACTTAAATTTCATTAACAATATCATATAATCCATGTTCATTATCTTCTATAGCTTCATTATTTTATTCTTCCACAATATTTTCTACTTCAGTTTCCTCATTTTCCTCTTCTAATGGATGTTTCATGTCTGCAAATCTCCCAAAGTGTCCTTTTCCAATCATTCCATATAACGGTGGTTGAGGTTCATTTGCCTTTTTAGCCACACACGATTCATTAAAATCTCCTTTCCTCAAACCAACTTCTTGCATTGCATCTGGAAGAAATTGAAGAGAATTAATTCTTTGTTTAATAAAATTTCATTGTAGTTGGTCTTTTTCAATCGCAATGCAATTTCTTCCTTTTTGTAGGCAACATGCTAGTGTTGTACATAATTATCAAGCACAAAAGAAATAAGTAAGTAAATTAGTATAAACACGTTAAACTGAAAAAGAAAATATTAAAATTCAATTTTATATAATAAAACTTACTTCAACTTGAAAATAAATCCAAAACCCAATCTCCTTCATTTGAACATAAATCTATAAGATAGTTAATCAATGCTTGCAGTTTTTGATAAATGTTAACTATCTCACATTTTGCATCTTTATCCTCATATGTTAACTTCTTACGACAACATCATAAACTAGTACTTGTCTATGACCATTTCCATCTACTCGATTCAAAAGAATAGGGTTATAACTATCATCTTTTGTTCAACATTGAACATGGATGAACTCACAAACATTTATAATTGGCTGATCTACAAAAAAAATAAGATTTGACTTTTTCCTGTAACATGGGATAGTAAAAGTTTAATTAACTTGTACATAATATTTTTTCAACGTTAATAAAACTTACAATTTCATTGTCTTACCATTTAAGTTGCATCCTTGAATTTTCTTTTCCCTTGAAGCTTGTTAATAACATTACAAATTGTGTGCTTGAATGAAATGTTACAAATCTCCAAAGTAGTGATGTTGTGACTTCTTAAAAGCCTGCAACCACTTTATTAAAAACTTGATAAATACAAGGCTCACTATCATATCCAATGTCTGGGAAATAATTGAAACCATGAGAAATGTTTGCAGTAATCAGGTGATATTCCCTTTTAGGTATGAGTTTTATAATGTCTTCACAATCATCTTGTATTATTTAATATTGGATAGTGTCCAGCTCATTCCAAATGAAATGAGTAAGAGTAGGATCAAATTCAACATTCCTAAGACGCTACTTTCTTAGCCTTTCCAACTTGATTTTTTCAATAAAACTTTTGAAAGTATTTGGTACTCCATTTGCATCCTTCTTCAATATCTTTAATGAAATAAACAAATATATGTATAAGTAATAAAATAAAATTAAGAATTACCTAATAATAAAATGAATGTAAAAATCAACATACATTTTTGAATGCAAGATAAAAATCTTTAAGTGTTGTTGTAGAACTTGATTCTGGGTAGTTTCATACAACATCATCCCAACTTTCTTCATTCATCATTTTAACCATATGTTCTTGTATTTTCATATAAATATTTTGTTTGAATAAATAAAGTAAAAAATGTTACTATAGTGATATGTATAACAAATACTACCAACAATAATATGTTATATTTGAAAGAAAATAATAATCCAAGAAAAAGTAAAAGTAATTAAACAAGCACATTTCATCCAATGATAATTCACCTGACTTCACACGACATAGTATTGATTTGACTAGTTTGTCATCCTTCACTCTTTGCAATGTTCTCCAAGGTGTGATAGTCATACCATCTGGAAGTTGCTTCATTTTAGGACCTGTCTTACTGTTGATACATATCACGGGTTTAAACATTTTGACCTTCTGATTTTTTATGGAAATATTCTCCCACATGTCGAAAATCTCATCAATCAATTCCCATATCTTCCTAGTTCTAAATGCTAACAGGAAAATGTTATCCATGCCTCAAAATAAATTTTAATTTACTTTTCCACATTTTGAATTGATGTTTCCATACAACATTCCATCCGAAAACTTAAATTGATTTTTGTCTTATCCCCACCACATTTTTCTACAAATTCATTATGAATAAATATGACCCTTTGGATGAAAATTATAGACGTTCTATACTCATTACTTGCATCATGATCCCATGCCAATAAATTTTCCTTTATTTCTGTTAAACCAACATAAATGATGCATTTCATTGTTTCAAAAAAAGAGTTATTGGGATATTCCTCGATCAATTTCCTTTTGACCTCTACTAAATGGTTCCCTCCAATTACATAATATTTGTATTTAAAAAATTGTGTCCTATTAAATGCCTCTTTGTTGGGAACTTGATTTGGATTAACAAGAACCATATAATCCACTACATGTGTATATGGATTGTACCTGAAAAATGTTTTCAAATTAAGAACATGTAGATGATGTGCCTTTATAATTTGATATTGATATTGTCCTTCATTTGGCCTATAGAATTGGCTAACATTAAGCTGAAATGTTGTCACCATTAATTAATTTATTCTTCATCAAGTGATCTCAAATGAAATTTCTTTTTGTTTTAATAATTCTATCCTCTAAATAAACACTTGGTTTTATGATTTCTTTGCTACCTTTAGAACTTTCACTTTGATCTTCATTATTTCCCATGATTTTAACAGATTACTCAACTTTTGATTTCTTCTTCTTACCGGTTAACATATATTCTTCTACATAAATAATTCCCTCATCATTAACTGGAAAAGAGACATTCATGGCCATTTTTCTTTTTGGTATTTTATTTCTTTTCTCCTTTTGAATAATAGTTCTAATCTCCTCCTCACTAATGGTAACATTTTTTTTTTGTTTTAGCTTCAGTTTCCACATCTTCAAAGAAACATGTTTAGCTTTTCTAGATTGACCCACCTTAGGGATTATTTGATGATCCCATGTATGTACTATTGCAGTGTCATGAATTATTTCTCTTTTCTTCCTTCTCCTTTCTTCTTTTGTCTTTGTATGGAAATTGTTGATCACATTTGTAATATGTGGCTCTAGATAATAAATACCTTCCAACATTATTGAAAGACTCTTAGAAAAATCCTATCAAACAAAATAAAATATGTCAATGATCAACCATTTATAAAAAATTTAATGATCCTTACAATAATGCATAGCACATAAATATAAATAAGCATGCTTATAAGGTTTTTTGAAATGTTGGTTGTGATTTCTTCACGTAACTGTGTAGATTCTTCATATGTGTCATATTTGACCTTTGAGAGACGATATCTAACACTTTCATTTGTCTTGGGCAATTTCGCAAGAACATAAACAATGTCTACATTCAGCACCAAACATATATCTCGTACTCTGGCCATCACCTCATATGGTTCACCAAATTTAATCATACCACAATATAGATAGATATGTGTACTATCATCGCTTTCAATATCTTTAACATGTCATGTGATTTTTTTTTTAATTTTTTTTTCTCATGAATTCCTCCATTTAGAAATAATCTTGAATGTATTTGATGGTTCAACTGTTTGACTTTTATGATGTTTTTCAGTTCGGGTATGTTCAACAGTATTCATAGAGCGTCCAAATGCAACTTTAGATGATGTTATATTCCTGAATATATATATATATATATATATACACACACACATACACACATTAGTTAATTAAAAACACATATATTATTAAACAATTTTTAAAAATTAACAATGTAAATTTATTTAAAAATAATGTAAATTTAAAGTTGTTGTTTTTTCTTTTGCAAAAGGCCCTGAGGCATGCCTACCCGGGCCCTTGCTGAGCCGAGGGAATGATTATGGGAATTAGCCCCTTAGCCCATGGCCCTTCGGAATCGGTCCCTTGGCCCAATGGGCCTTCAGCCCCCATTTTTTTCAATTTCAATTAAAAAAAATAAATAAAAGCCAATATATGGTTTAAAAAAATTAATTAATCTTTTTTTTCGTTTTGCATTTTTGAAAAAATAATTAATAAATGGCACTTTTTTTTCAATGGAATAGCTTTGTTTTGTTTTTTTGTTCATGTAGGAATTGAAATGGTCCCCAAGCCAAATTGAAAAAAAAAAATAAAAAAAATTAACACATGTTTCTTCATTTGAAAGCTCTAAAAAATATCATTTTTCTTCTAAAAATATTAGAAAAATGAGTTTTTTCGTCTTCTTCGTTATAAAAATATAAAAAAAATAGTTTTTTTATGTGGTTTTCCCATAGAATATGATAATGCAAAACAAATCTTCAAAAAAAATAAAAGTACTAAAAAATAAATAAAATTGGAGTATAAAGGCCATAAAACAACAAATTTTCCCCAAATTCCTCTTTAAATAGTCAAAATAGAATGAAATTTAACCTTTCAAATGCGAAAAACTCTTGTTGAATGTATTATCGATGATAATGCAACTCCTCCACAAAATTGCTCCAAACTTTTTAACAAAACCCAGAAGCCTTGCTGTTATGTGATGAACAGGAACAATGAATTTTATTATATAGCGAAGATTCTGGGATTGCTTTAGCATTTCTCGAATGTGAGATGAAAATTAATATTAAAAAAATTATATATAGTTGATATTAATAGGTTTAAATTAACTTTTATTCATTGTAGGATAAAAATAAAATATTAATTATAAAAATTAATTTAGTTACGTAGTCAATGTTAAATAATTTAAATAAAAAAATATTTTAATTTTGAAGGAATGCATTAAATGAACATTTATGTGGATATTTTGAATAGAAAGTAGGGTGAAAGTTTTTAAGACCAAAAGTTTAGTAATATGGTTTCAAGTAAATTTTAGACGAAAATTTTGGAGTGAAATTTTTTGGCAAAAGTTTTTGGGGGGAAACTTTGGAGGGAAAATTTATGGCTAAAATTTTTGGAGGGAATTTAGAGGGAAAATTTCAATCTCTAACCTATAAATTGCCATTAGGAGAGAGTGCATTTGTATCATTTGAAATCTTCTCATTGAAGGTCATGGATTCTTTTGATAGTGAAGTTTTTCTTTCTGTAGCATCAACATCTTCGTCATGCAACAACTCTATTCATTTTGATGAATATAACAAGAATTATTTCACTATGAATAGAGAGAAAATTTTTCCACTTGCTCTTAATACTAAGGATGATGAGAGCAACATTGATGAAAGACAACAAAAAGAATTTCCTGTGAATAGAGAGTCAATTTTTCCACTTAGTCCTAATCCTAAGGATTATGAGAGCACCACTAATGAAGGGAAGGATGGAGAATTCTAGTAAATAGAGAGTCAAATTTTTCACTTTATCCTAATCCTAAGGATTATGAGAGCACCATTGATGAAAGGGGGGATGAATAATTTTCAGGGTCAAATTTTCCACGTAGTCCTAATCTTAAGGATTATGAGAGAACCACTGAGGAAGGGGAGGGGGAGGATGAAAAATTTACAGAAAATAGAGATTCAAAGTTTCCACTTATTTCTAATCCTAAGGATTATTATAACACCACTGAAGAAGGGGAGGATGAAGAATTTCCATTAAATCGAAATTCAAAGTTTCCACTTAGTCCTAATCCCAAGGATTATGAGAGAACCACTAATGAAGAGGAGGATGCATAATTTCCTACAAATGGTAATTTGACTATAAATAGAGAGTCATATTTTCCACTTAGTCCTAATCCTAAGGATTATGCGAGCACCCGTTACGAAAGAGAGGATGAAGAGTTTCTTGCAAATGATAATTTTAGAGGCATAGATGTGAATAATCCATTTTCTCTAAGTGAGTGTTTCAAAGGCACTCATGGTGATGACTAATTGAATCCTCCAAGGGAGGATTTCAAAAGTACGGACGAAGTTGGTGAAGAATTTTGTCCGAGTCAAGATTTCAAAAGTGCAGATGTTGGTAGTGAAGAATTTTCTTTAGGTGAGGATGGTAATAAATATTTTCCAAGCAATGATAGTGATGAATTTTCTAACTATGTTTAGAATGATCATAGTGAGGATTATATTCCTCCTAATGATGCTAAAAATGATTCTCTAGAGAATAATGAAATGATGAAGACGTTGTAAGCAAATATTGTATTTAGGAGTAGAAGTATACCTTTTCATATCAATCCAAAATATTCTAGTTATACAAGGTTTAGGACAAAATATGTCACAACTAGAAGTTCTATCGGTGGTCTGATTTCAAGTGAATGTTATCGAAAGGATTGCTTGAAACATATGGATTTCAAGTTTTTTGTGGAGCAAAGGAAGAGATATTTGTGAATGAATAAAAGTATGTAAAATTCATATTTAGTCAGTTGCGTGCAATCTACACTAACACATTATGATTATCATATTGGGAATGTATTGCTTTGTAGAAAGGCTTTTACAATGTTGCATTCAATTAGTAATTTTCGTTAGTCAAGAATTTGACAAACACTGGAAAGAGATCCTACATTTTATTCAGAAGTATGTTATAGAAGGGAGGTTGGGCCATCAACAATTACTGTAATTTCATGGATGAAAGAATTATTTTCAAAGCATGGAGAGTGTATGCCAAATAAATACATAATACATATTCCGTATAATTTCTCTAAACGAGAAATCTATAGCTTATACAGAAAATATGCAGCAGGTGTTGAAGGACATGCTAATTTTATTACATATTCATATTTTACAATGATATGGAAGAATAAAATCAACAATGTTCAAATTCCTAAGAAGACAAGGATGGGGTTTACAGTACATGTGCTTCTCTTAAATAAAAAAGGGATAACTGTCAAGGGGAAGAAAGAGGTATGCATTCATAAAATTATTTTTAAAAATTGGATAGTTATCAACTATGAAAATATATTTATTAATAGGTTTATTTTGGATTTAAGAGATCTGTGGTTTGTATCTTTTGAATCAGTTTCCGGAGAACCCACAGTATGAACATTTTTATGCCAACGTTTCAAATCCCAACTGGGATCCATCATCAGGACTTATGAATGATGATAAAGAAGAGCTGCTTAGAAGGAAATAAATAATAATGTGGATAAAAAATTTTAGGATCAGCAGATTGTCGGCTTGAATGCTTTAATTTTAATTAATTTAATTAATTATTCATTCAATTTATTTATTTATTTTATTGTTGAGTTTTTTAATTAATTTTTATTTTAACAGGTGAGTGAAATTAATACTTTTATTTAACTTATTTGTTTGTTTATTTATGATTTTGATTGAGAAATGTTTATTTATATATAAATTAGGGATAGAGAAATATTAAAATTGTTAAAAAAAAATTAATTTTTTTTTATTTCATGTGCAGATTCCATTGTCAAAGCACTTTAAGAGCATCACAATCAACAAACAAGTGAAAGACAAAAATTGTATAAGCATCAAAATAAATGTTATGATAATCCAGATAAATATTTGGTTTTGATAATTGATGGTATGGACCAAAAGAAAACACTTCTTCCACATTTTGTACGCACACCAAAACATTTACATGAGGAAAATTTTATTTAGCTTCATTTGGTTGGTTGTATGGTCTTTAATGGGAAGATGTTGCAAAGGGTTTACTTGACAACTCCAAATATTCATAATGATGCAAATCAGACCATAACTATAATCAATGATGTGGTTTCTCATTGGTCTAGTATTCTTCCTAAAGTTTTGTATCTGTAATTAGACAACACAAGCTGTGAAAACAAAAATCAAGTTGTTTTTAGATGTCTAAACATGCTTGTTGAATTGAGAATTTTTAAAAAGGTAAATGTTGGTTTCCTTCTTGTTGGGCACATTCATGACCATATTGATTAGATGTTTAGTTGTTTTAAAATAACATTGTGGAGGAAGGATGTTGAGATCCTACCATCATTAATTGAATGTATTAAGAAATCATACATTCTAGAGCTTGTTTTTCATGTGTTGGAAGAAACAATTGACATGCAAAGGTTTATTCTGGGATCACATTGTGAGGAAAAAATCATTGAACAACTTAATGACATTAGCTTTCAGCATCAATTTCTTATCAAAAAAATTGATGGGAAAACACTTATATGGGGCAATAAGTACTCAATTGTTGCAAAATGAGGGCTGTCATCGAGTTTAGCATTTTTGAATTTTATTCTAGATCATCAAATATTTGCATCAAAGATATTATTATTACAATCAGTTGTTGAACTCCATAATGCACGAAGGCATAAGAGAGATATAAATTATTCTGAATGCATGGAATAAATTAAAAGATGTATTAGAGATACATATGAGTACTTTGATGTTATTGATTCAATTTAGTGGGAGTCTTTTTTCAATAATCAAAGTGATATCATTTCAAAATCAAGAAATGAATATTTTTTTTAAGAAATAATAAATAAATAAATGATTTGAGAGCTTGAATGAACTCTACGATGGCAAGGAACTTAGGGTCATGGGTTAGGATTTGAAGCAGGTTTTCCCTGGCAAGCCTGCTACAACACTAGTGGGTAGGAGATACAGCGCACCCTGACGACAACGCACTACAACAGATCGTAGAACGAGACAGAGGGAGGTAGGCAAGGTCTGACGAAGGCATGATAAGCCTGGAAGGGGGGGCCGCAATCCCCTCCTATAAGAATGTGACAGTAGGAGAAGCGAGTAGAAATGGGACTAACGAAAATAAGGGAAAGAGGAGCAAAGATACACCGGTCATGGGAGCGCGATGGCAAGCTGGTCTCAGAGGAAAATGCTTGCCTAGAGTAGAAAAAAAACCTAGGTTTGTCATTCCCAATAATAAACTAGAAGAATACAGGGGGTACATGAAAAATCACGCATTGATCTGTAAATTCATAGGGGCCTGACCTACAGAAAAAGAACTGGTTAAATGGATCCAGCAATGCTGGCAACCAAAAGGTCACATAGATCTGAAACTAGGAGGAAAGGGATTCTTTTCAATAGTATTTTCTAACTTAGTATACAAAGAGAAGGTTTTTGAGGAGGGGCCCTATTTCTTCAATAATGCTAGCTTACTCATGCAACACCGGGAAGAGTGTTATAACTCGGATTAGGAAAAAATGCTGGTGACGCCAATCTGGGTTCGACTGTTTGGCCTCCCAATGGATTTCTAGGACCCAGAAATCCTAGAAGGAATAGGAAATTTGATTGGAAACTTCGTCAAGTTGGTGGAAAAAACAAGAAAAGGAAGGTACACCTCTTACGCCCGGATATGTATTTACATGAACATAACAAAACCTCTCTCTGATTACATGGAAGTAGAATATCATGATGAAATATGGCAATAGCCGTTAGATTATGAGCACATACCATTTAGGTGTAGGATATGCCATGAATATGGGCACCTATTCAAATCTTGCCCCAAGAACATCCTAGAGAACACTCAGGGAAACAAGAAGGAGGAAGGGTCGAGTAAGGAAATGGAAGGAGGCTTTCAGAAGGTCCACAAACAAAAAAGGAATAAGTTGGGTATCCATAAGAGTCCTCAAAAAGAGAAGGAGAAGGAAAACCAAAACAAATTCATTATGCTACAAGAGGAGGAAACAGAAGAGGTACTTGTGGAAAGTAGTGAAGAACCAACTGAGGCAAAATAGAAAGAAAAAGGGAAACAACAGGAATAGATAAAAATAATGGAAGAAAAAGAAGGGAAAATAAATAGAGAGAAAACAGAGAAAAGCAAAATGAAGATAGACCCACAGAAATAAATTTTAGCAAAGAGGAACAAGTCATGAAGAGACTATTGCAGGAATGGAGACACTTGGATGAGAGGTTCATCCGAGAAGACCAAAAACAACTATACAAAGAAATGTTTCAACAATACAAAATAAAACAAGGAACAATAGTGACAAATCAACCAGAGCATCTTGGATCACAGGGTGGACAAGATCCAGAAACGGGAGCATTAGGTAAAGGAGGAAAAAAAGGGGCAAAAGATCTATGAGTGAATCCATCCAAATGGTGGGAGAAATGTTCGTTAACTTAGGAAGAGTGGTGCCATTATCGGAGGCATTCCACCAACCAACCAAATTGTTGAAATGATAATCACGACCTGGGACATAAGAGATTTGAATAGTAAAGGGAAACAAAGATACCTCAAAGAAAAATTGAGGAAAGACAAACTCAGTGTTATGATACTGCAAGAAACCAATATCAACGAATTAAAACTGAAGGAGATCATGGGAAACTCTAGGCCAAGGTACGAGTTAATAAGACAAGATGCCATGGGAAGTGCAGGAGGATTGGCCATACTATGGAACCTAGAAGAAGTTTGTTTTGAAGATTGGACAAGTATGCCAAGAATACTTTCTGGAAAATTTAGAAATATTGGGTCCAAAGAATGGATCCTTCTTTCAGGGGTCTATGGTCCTCATATCCCAGGAGAAAGGAATTTTTTCATCAGAAACCTAACAAAAGTGAGTGGTTTGTACCAAAATATTCCTTGGATAATAGGAGGGGACTTCAATATGATTAAGTCCCTAAATGAAAAAAGAGGAGGAGTGCACAGGGTGGATGCAGACATGGAACTGTTTGAGGATACCATAAATGACCAGAGGCTAGTGGATATCACAACTACTAATGGGACTCATACCTGGAATAATAGAAGAGGGGGCAGACATCAAATTGCCTCAAGATTAGATAGATTCCTAATATCTGAAGAGATAGTAAGCAGAGATATTTTTGTGGAAGCGATGATATTACCTAGGATGGGATCAGACCACTGGTCATTGAGACTGGATATTGAACTCAAATCTAGCTCTAAAAATCGACCATTCCGATTTGAAGATTTCTAGCTCAGAGATCCTAAGTTTATAAACAAGGTAGAGGAATGGTGGAAACAGAGTGAACAAAGGAGAAGGAATAGAATGTAAACGTTCCAGCGCAAGTTAAAGGAAATAAAGCAAAAATTAAAGGAATGGAACCAAAAGTAATTTGGGAACATAATAAAGGATCAACAACAGTTAAATCAAAAGATGAAGGTAATTCAACAAGAAATTATAAGGGAAGGGAGAAGTGAAGACTTAGTAGCGGAAGAGGGCAGATTGATTAGAAAAATAGAGGAACGCAGGAAGCAAGAAGCAGGAAGAAATCTTATGGCGGCAGAAGCCAAGAGTGAACTGGTTAAGGGAGGGAGAAAGGAACACTACATTTTTCCACAAATCAATGATACAACATAGGTAGAGAAACAATATTTTCTCCCTGAAAAATGAAGAAGGCGTGCGACAAACCCAACATGAGGAAATGGAGGAAACCCTTGTGAAACATTTCAAAGAACTTTTAATGGAACCTCAGGGGGAAAGGCAGGAGGTAGCGCACAGAATATGCAACCAGATCTCCAAGTTAATCGCTAGAGAGAAAAACCTTATGTTAATGAGAGCAGTCACGATAGAGGAGGTTGAGGAAGTGGTGCAAGGAATGAAGAGAAATAAGGCCCCAGGATCGTTTGTCTGTCCTATGTACATAAAAATGCCTTTATAAAGCTAAGCATGGGAATGCCCACCTCATCTAGATCATGAAAATATTATGAAGATAATGTAGTGTATTGTATCTTATTACAGGCCTGAAGCAGGGAAAGGGGGTGGAACCACTAAATTTCATTGCCCCCATTGCAACAATAATTATACAGGTTCATACACCCGTGCCAGAAAACAACTCTGGGGAAAAGGCCATGGGATGGAAATAAAGATTGAGTTCTCCAATTGATGGTCATTAAAGTAGCTAACAAGTTGAATATTATCATCCATGTTATCAAAGACTACTCTATCTTGTACCACTTTTCATGAGCATCAATCTTTCTTTTGGGGTAGGGTTATATCCATACCTCAAACTCTCTGTATGGACCTTGTATCATGTAAAGCTAGTCTAACTCTTCCAAAAGTATTGTTTGATTCTTCAATTGCCATAGTCTTCTTGTAGTTTCTAGAGTTGCCTCCCTACTTCCTAGAGCCTCAGTTGGAAAAATGATCTGGAGCCTTGTAACAATTGGGGTTGAGTTAAGCAGAGATAGTGCCAGAAGACTAGCGCAGAGGCAGAGAAGGCTACGCAGAGCGAGTAGAAGCCACGTAGAGGGCTAGAGTGATTTCACAGAGGGCCAAAGGGCATGCGTGAGTGACGCACAGGGCCAAAGAGCCTTCTGGGACCCTCTTCTTAAGGGGATAAGTCATTATTAAAAGTACCCTTGATGGCACAGGGTAGACTGAAAGGCAAGATTGAGCTCCAAAACACAGCGCAAGAAATTTGGTTATAGGCAACTATCATATTTGATAGGGAAGATCAATGGTGGAGGTTGGAGCATGAAAAGAAAATGTGCGGAAAGGACGAGTGGGTTTGGAGGGTGGTAAGTGGAATATCGCAGGCTGTTGTTTCATTTCACTAACATTTTCTTTATGGTTCCGTATCAAGTTTGCTAGTTTTCATAGGCAACAATATTAAAAAATAACCATAAATGTTCATCTAAAGGTTTTTTTTTTCTCCCTTCTCAGGCCTGATTTACTCTAACTAATGGCCTCCTCTTTTCGCTACCTGTAGGCGTACAAGTGCCTCCCCTCACCAGGAACATTATGTATATGGGATACATTGTATTATTTTCTAGTCCATTCATGCCAATGTATCATGTATCATGTACTTTATAGCTCAATCCCACATTGTTGAGATCATCCCGCTCCTCCTCGATGGAATTACCTTTGAGGGTCCACTTCTAGGATGTGTGCCCACCCTGAAATTTGAAGACTGGGATTGTGCAAACCCCTCCTCAGCGATGCTTCCACTAATTGTGCCGAATCACACGATAGAGACTATGGATAAGATATAGGCTTTACCTGATAGTCTGGTAGATATCCAAGGTGCCTTCTTCTTCCGATGCAATTTAGTTGTCAATCCTGCGATATGTGATATGCTGGAATTCCTTCTATTATTCGTTCTTCCGATCACATGATGTGTCGAATGTGGGGATCACATGGCTGGCAACCGCAAACACTTATATTGGGTGTCGGTATGGACATTTGGTCATTTCAAATGGACAAAACACTAAGAATTTAGTGTTATATCCGATGTGTTATGAAACCAGCTCAAGAAAGGATAGAAAAGATAGATCAACACCTTAGAATTCATGTCTGTATGGGGTTAAAACCTACATTTGGTATCAGAGCCCCCTGCCCCCCATCCCTCCTTCTAGCCTTGCAAATCCATGGGAGGCCATTTGGATTTGCAAGGCTAGTCTTACAAAGGTTCGACCAGTTCAAGCCCTAACTTCTTATATCCCGAGGCCTTCTAATTCAAAAATCAAAACAAGAAGCATATTTCTCCTTATTTTAGTAGTGTTGGGTGAGGCTCGTTGGTTGTCGTGGCTTCCAACGAATGGGTTTTCATAGAGTTGTGAGAGAAGATTCCCAACTGTACTATGATGGAATTCTATCAAGCTGCCTGGAAATTCATAGGCAATGACATCTTAGCAGTGGTGGAAGAATCTAGAAGGAACCAAAAGGTATGTCCAGGTCTAAACGCTACCCTCCTATCTCTCATACCTATATCCTCTAAGTCAGACGAGCTGCAAGGATTTAGACCTATTGCTCTTTGTAATGTGATTTATAAAATTATTTCTACACTGATAGCTAAGAGATTGAAATTGATTCTTCCAAGAATTATATCCCCAAAACAAACAGGTTTTGTAGAAGGTAGACAGATTCTAGATGGTCTGATAGTATCCCAAGGAGTGGTGCATTCGTTAAAATATAAGTAGATGGCTAGAGTGATGATTAAATTGGATCTATCCAAAGCCTACGATAGATTAAATTGGGTGTATCTAAGGAAAGTTTTGGAAGCCTTTGGTTTCTGCAGTAGATGGATAGAATGGATCCTAGCAATGATATCTACCCTGGTCTTCTCAATCCTTCTAAATGGAACCCCGTCATCCACCTTCAATGCCACCAGAGGGCTTAGACAAGGTGATCCCTTATCACCCTTCTTGTTCGTTATTGTAGCAGATGGGCTAGGAAGGTATATCAAAAAGGAATTATAGGAGGAAAGAATCAAAGGGATAAGGGTATGGGGGAATGAGCTCCCGATAACCCACCAACTGTTTGTGGATGATATTATGTTATTCTGTAATGTCTCTCTTAGGGAAGTGAAAAGGATGAAAGACATCCTGGATCTCTTCATGGAAGCCTCGGGTACCCAAATTAATAAAGAGAAATCATGTTCTTAATTCTTTAACACAACTGGTAATGTCAAATCTTATCTTTCTCGAATCTTGGGATTCAGGGAAGGGGATCTACCAAACAAGTATCTAGGTATACCTCTGACATTCAACTCTTTAAAAATGGTAAATTGGCAGCAAACTATACCTAATATCCAAGGAAGGATAGCCAACTGGGCATTCAGATCTCTAAACCTGGTAGGAAGAGTGGTATTGGTAAAAGCAGTCCTGCAATCCATACCAATTTACCAACTATCGGTTTGGCAGACCCGAAAGGAGCCTGCTCCAAAATGGTGGAAATGTTGAAGAAATTCATATGCGGAGGCTCTCAACAACAGAAAAAATGGTTGTTGATTTCATGGCAAGGGATGATTAGAAAAAAGGAGGAAGGGGGCCTAGGACTGAGGGATCCATACCTCACCAACTAAATTATAGGGGCCAAGTTGTGGTGGAGGTGGATGACCGGAGGAGGGGACCTTTGGAAGCAAATATGGACGAAGAAGTATAACATGCTAGGAAGAGTGGAGGATATATTAAGGCATACTGAAAAACCCAGAGGCTCCACCATTTGGAACTTGGCTAGCGAGAACAAGGATGTAATCACAAACCATGCCTTCTAGGAAATAAGAAATGGAAAAACAACAAAGTTCTAAGATGAGGCTTGACAACAACGAGAAAAATTAAATGGAAAGTAGGAACTTAGAAGTATTCTTTAGTTTTCAAAAGATGTAGGATCAAATAGAGTAGATGATTTCTGGAAGATTGAAAACAATGAGGAGAATTGGAGAGTCTGGAAAAACCCAGAAGAGTGGGGGCAGAATATAGAAGAAGAACAGAGAGTGCTCTATAAGAAAGAAATGGGAATGAGAAAAATACCAATTAGAGTAGGACCTGATATATTGAGATGGGGCCACTCAATGAAAGGAAATTTTTTGGTAAAGGAGGCATACGATCTAAAGACTAAACAGGAATAGGAAGGGAACCATCATTTATGGAAACAAATCTGGTAGAGTAAATGGTGGCCGAAAGTTGCTCACTTCCTATGGCTAACATGCAAAGGCAAAATTTTGACATGGGACCAACTACAAAGAAGACAGATGCAGGGACCATCCCTATGTGGCCTGTGCAAGTAGGATAATGAAAATATAGAACACTTACTGAACTCATGCCAATTCACACAATGACAATGGGAAGCTATCTATGAGGTCTTCAGATGGACGAACAAGAATCAACAGAGCTTAAAAGAGACTGTTCAACAATGGGGATGTGACCACTTTATGAGCCCGGTCTTAAATAGAGCATGGGGGCTAGTCGTAGGTTTTAATCTCTGGATGATATGGAAGGAAAGGAATTGAAGGATCTTTAAAAATAAGGAATCAACACCGGAGAAGGTATGGAGAGGAGTAATCGAACATATCAGAGAAACCATCTTAGTAGATGAATGGCACCAAGAAGACTACGAGACCCTACCTCAGGAAACAAGAATCCAAAAAAATCTTAACCTAGCCAAGGAAATGGTGGGTGTGAATACCTGGAAAGCAACGCGAACAAGTGGGGTATCGCCCCAGAAGTATAGCAGACCAGTAGAGGGCTTCATCAAATTGAACTTTGACAAAGCCTTCAAAGGAAACCCGGGTAATGCAAGGAATAGGTGGCATCTTTAGAGACAGCCAGGGTAGGGTTCGATTGTTGTACGCTGCATATGGAGGCATGATGAGCAACAATGAAGAAGAACTCATGGCAGTAAGACAAGGGATGAGAATAGTTGTAAGGCTTGGGTACAAACAACTAGAAGTGGAAGGGGATTCATTAATGGTAATCAACATGATAAGGAAACTTTACAATGGAAAGGCATGGGATAAGATCAACCACAACTGGAGAACAACGAGCCTCATCCAAGAGCTGGGAGAAATAATGAAACAATTTGATTACATGATAATTAAACACGTCAAATGAGAAGGGAATAAAGCGGTCAATTTCTTAGCCAATTGGGGATGTAATCCACAAATGGACACATGGAGAGAGCCTGGCCTATTCAGCCAAGGGATACCAGAATGGATCCACTAAGTGAAATATTAGCCCAAGATGAGGAATATGAATAACCGAAATAACAATGATTATAACAAGCCCCCGATCGGGGTGATGGAATGGGTAAGAAGATATAATGGCGATGTTAGAAGCTGTGAGGTGTGAGGACTGCTTACCACAACTCGCATGATTGTAAGGCAGAATGTGGAGAGGTACTATAGAACAAGAGGGATGTCAGATGGAAGAGGTGGCGTGAGGAATGTTGGGAAGAGGAGAGGCGCTGAAGATGGTCGTGAAGGAAGGATGGGACAACAGGTAGATGTGAGAGAGTATGAAAGAGGGGGTAAGGAAGGAAGGATGGTTAGAGTGAAAGGGAGAAGAATAAGGAGTGTGACGGGAAAGCCATACAAACATCTGACATACAGGAAGCGTAATCTTGGGTAGAAGGAAGTGAAGACATGGCGTGGGCAGCCAGAGGTTGCGGTCAAAGAGGCAAGAGAAATAATGGACCGCACTCTCAAGACATGGGAACCTCAGGTAAAAGGATGGGAAGACATCCCATGGATGAGACCATGAAGGAAGCAACCAAGGCTTATATGAAAGACATGAAGGAAGGGATCAGAAAAATTATGGAGGAGATAGAAGAAAGGATTAAGGAAGAGGACTCGGAGGAAGAGATGGAAGAGTGGAGAGACCTCATCCCTAATCCTGGAAATACTAGAGGAGGAATGTCTCAATATAAATGGACCTTACATTTGTATTGGCTCATGGAGAGGCTGGTTGCAAAAGTGATGGAGCAAGTATCCATGGGAATGGCACTGATAACCAGGGATATGCCTGATTATAAATGAGACCTGCAAACCATACAGTTCCAGCTATGTAAGCAGGATATTAGACTTGATCGAATACAGAGACACATTCCCTGTATTGTGGACATGTCACTAGCGAATGAAGGCTTAGCTAAAGACCCAACAGTCATTGAGCCAGATCAGGAAGAGCCCAAGGAATAGACTGAGCTCATGATCTTAGGTTACTATTTTTTTAGTGGCTAGTTTTATTTCTATATGCATGTTTATGGGACCTATGGTTAAAAAATGGTTTATAAATAGTTTTGTATATATAGCTTGGGTATAAAGACTGTTAACTTACCAATTTTGGATGGCTTATAATATGCATAGGTGGCCAACAGACTTGGTTTCCCACTGGGCAAGTTGCGGCCACCTATTGACAGTATGTGGATTCAGCTTGTTTTTATATAAATAGAAAAGGAGGACCTACCTAAGCTTACAAAAAAAAATCAAGAAATGAAGATACATTTTGAATACTCCATTTATTTGGCCATAAAATATGCCAAATAAATAGGAGGAAAGGCACATTGTTGAAGAAAAACAATCTCAAGGCATTATTAATTCTCCATAGGTCGAGGAAAGAGAAATCTATATTGGTTATAGAAGGTCATGTGCACTATGTGAAGCCATGGAAGACTTTTACAGGGGTTATGTGCAGGACATTAGGGAGGGTTGCATGATAGTAGTATTAGCAGATGGAGATCCACTTGGCTATCCATTCTGGGTTTCTAAGGTTATAAAAGTCATTAAAGAAAATGAAGATATTACAACTATTGAAGTACATTAGTATGCTACAAATACCCACCCATTGAATGATGTGTACAAGCCAAATATGGTATTTGATAAACAAATTGGCAGAAAGAGAAAACTAAAGGGTACAAATATAAATCATCTCTGCACAGATCTCTTAAAATTGGAGGATGTTGGCTATGACTTCAATTTAGCAAAGAGAGGAACTCCTCGCTTCATGACCATAGAGATTTTGAAGAAGTTGCTACCAAAAGAAATAGTGTTAAGATGAGAGTCTGTTGAACTTAGTTGTAGATCTAGAAGACTTATGAAACCTGAAATGGTGGGCATGCATGTTGACTCAGATAGGACTCTAGTTGATGAAAGAGAAGAATATGGGTCATCTTCATCTGCATCCAGTCATTCATATGGAGATTTAGATTCTGATGGTGTGCTAGAACATATGAGTGGTTTTGAATAAATGTCTCAGACATTTTATGTAAATGATTTTTGCATGGTAACTTGAAATAAGTATTTTGACTTCCATATGATCTTACATGAAGTTACGAGTCATTTCTATATTTGTTGGGTTATATGTTTTAATTATAAATAATTAATCTCTTTAGAATATCCACAATGCAGTCATGAGGGCTTCACTGGGGGAGCAATATAATACCACATGGTTTCATATTAGGAGATATATATTGAGGAAAAAATGAACTAATATAATGGGGGATATATAGGGGGTAAAGGGTTTTTATATTCGCAAATATACAAAATGGAGCTTAAAGCTAATGAAAAATATAAAGGGGTATAAAAAATATTAATGAAAAAATGGATGCAACATCGTTACCAATCAAACAAGAAATATTACCTCAAAACGAGAACTCTAGCAAAAAAACCCAAAAAAAACATGAAAAAATAGCCCGAAAATAAAAAGTGTTGATTCTACATCACCATTATTTTTTTTCGGAGTAAATTTTCAATATTTTTAAAAAATAATAGTAAAAAACAATAAAAGTCATTCTGTTTGGCGCAAAAAACACCTCGAAATCGAAAGTGTTAACACTGGAATAACAATTTTTTCGAGGTAAATTTTCAACTTTTTTTAGCAATGGCATTAAAGATAAAATATCAAGACTACGAAAAACCTTAAAATTGCAATAATTTTCAAGCATGGGATTAAAGATAAAATATCATGCCTCTAAAAAGCCTTAAATGCAAACAATTTTTAGTCATGACGTTAAAGATAAAATACTTATAACTGTTTTCGACCATAGCATGAAAGATAAAATATCGTGACTTAGAAAACCTTAAAATTTTGACAATTCTTCAACCATGGAATTAAAAAGAAATATCACGACTACAAAAAACTTTAAGTTTTCTGTAGAAATTCCCACTGTATATCAACATATTATGCAATATACTAAAACAAAATACAATATCTACTTCTACAACACTTTCCGGAAGCTTAATCGAATTGAGCAAGATCAAGAGAACACATATAACTAAGAATGAGAAATCAATCACACATAGCACAAAAGAAATAACCCGGGGAAATCCAAAACCTAAAACCCCAATCTCTATATTATCATACAAGTGGAAAAATTGTTCAAGTTACAAAAAGAATCAGCTCTCAATCTATCCTGCTCTCTCTGCAATCAAACAATACAACTCACAGACTGAATAGACATAGTATATGTCCTCCTCAAGCCCTCCAAGCCTCCTATTTCCTTGTGCAGTTTTCCTTGGGGTCCAATGATGTCACATGTGTGAATTGGCCTCATCACACTCACTAAACCTGAAGAAGTAATTGTGCAATCCTCAAGGAAAGAATTCCTTCTGCATGAAAGGAATATTCACAATGGAATATTCTAGCAACTGATAGTACATTGCCCCTCCATCTGATCTCAACTGGGTCTCTGTCTGAACTGACATGCATGAGTTATTTATGAGAGAATACTCAGTTATCTGAAGTACACTAGTTACATGCATGCAAGCATTAACTAACTGAACTTACATTAATTCAACAAATTGTTTGAATTAATCTAACTGGACTTGACTCATTTAACTAAGCCAACTAATTACAACTCAATATTACATTTCATCCTTATCTTTTTAACTGATGGATAAATTCTTCAATTAATGGAGAAACTATTGCATGTCCCCACATAGACTTCATGTTTGATTTTCCTCAACTAATTAACTCAAGATGAATTAACTAATTATTTTACAAACAGCTGCTAAGATCAAATTCGAATTTTACTTCACTATTTTAGTTTAGGGACTGACTAAAATAGGAAGGTATCCCGAAATGCTCTTTATAAAATGTTATTTTTAGCACTTCCATTTTTTCCATCCATTGTTGCTAAGATCAACACTGGCTGAACTGCTATTTATAGCAATGCTATTTTTAGCAATTCTATTTTTAGCATTTATTGTTGCAATTTTCAACACTCCCTCTCAACAAGAAAGGGATTATTAGTAACCCCAATCCTGTCTCTGTGGAACTCGAACTTGCATTTTGACAATGCTTTAGTCAAAATATCTCCATCCTGTTCCTCGATCGAAACATACAACAACAACATGATCCTCTTGACCACACAGTCTCGAAGATGGTGATACCAGATATCAATGTGCTTGGACCTGTCTTGAAAAACTAGGTTCTCAGAAAGTTTGATACAACTCTAGTTATCACAGTAGATCACTGTAGGATCCATCATCTGACCAAACAATCCCACTAAAATCTTCCGCATCCAAATGGCCTCACATGCTGCCTGACTAGCAACCATGTATTTAGCCTCTGCTGAGCTAAGTGCAACTTATCTCTGTTTCCTACTGTACTAGGAAACTACAGCTGAACCAAGGTTGAAGATTCCTCCAGAAGTGTTCTTCCGGTCTAATGGACTCCCTGCCCAATCTGCATCTGTGAAGCCCTGAATCTTCACTCCCTCTGTCCTTCTGTACCACAATCCGAACCAATATGTGCCTCTAAGGTATCTCATCACATGCTTCGCTGCATTCCAAAATAGCTTGGTAGGCTGAACCATAGCTTGACTCAACTGGTTCACTGCAAAGTATAAGTCGGGTCATGTGTTCACCAGATACATAAGTGAACCCACCAGCTGCCGATAAACAATAGCAGCTACTACCTCACCTGATGTAGCATCCTCCTTCCTCCAATTCCTAGCTAGAGGAGTCTGCATGGGCTTTCACTTCTCCATGTGAAAGCGCCTGAGTATCTAATTGGAATACTTGCCTTGAGACGCAAATACTGCCCCATCTTTCTGTCACACCTCCATTCCTAGAAAGTAGTGCATAAGGCTAATGTCCTTCATCTCGAACTCTCTTGCAAGGTCCTCCTTACAAGACTATATCAGTTGATCATCACCTATCAAATCAAATCATTGACATAAAGAACAATGATCAAAGATTTACCTTCTACCATGATGTGGTAAAGGTTTGCATCTGCTTCACTCTTGGTGAAGCCCAACCCAGTGAAATAGCTGTCGATCCTAGTGTACCAAGCACCAGGTGCTTGCTTCAGCCCATACAAAGCCCTCTTGAGTCTGCACACATGTGACTCACAATCGAAGGTTTCGAAACCTTTTGGCTGCTCAATGTACACCTCCTCCTCAATCTTCCCATTGAGGAATGTTGTCTTCACATCCATCTGGTGGATCTTCCACCCCATCTAAGCTGATAGTGCCAATATCAATCTAATCAATGAGTACCTTGCTACGGGAGAAAAATTCTCATTGTAGTCGATCCCCTCGACTTGTGAGAAACCCCGAGCAACAAAACTTGCTTTATGTTTCTAAAAACTACCATCAACTGCCTGCTTTACCTTGTAAAGTCATTTGGAACTCACCACTGACTTGCCCTAAGGCCTTGGACAACATCCCACACACTGTTCCAAATGATAGATTCATACTCCTCTACCATTGCATCAATCCAGACTGGTTGCTGCACTACCTCCTCGAATGAAGAAGGTTTAGTATCTACACACTCCCCAACTAGGGCCATGTAACCAATGTACTGCTCGGTTGACCTCCTCTATCTACGCTGAGAAGATGGCTGTCCCAAATTCTTCCACGCATCCAGCATCAACTTGTCAGCTTCCCTTGAGTGTTTATGCCTATCTCTGGAACTCTCAGCATGAGTGGATGTGTCCACTCTCAGATCCTCTACATGCAGCTACTTCGCATCAATCTAAGGCTCCTCCTCCTTAGGAACTGAAGGTTCCTCATCTACATGCAACTTGATCTCCCTCTCAAGTGATAAGTGCATGGCTTTCTACTCATCAAAATTCAGATCTCTGCATACCATTGTCGTCTGAGTGGAAATCAGGTACACCCAATAGTTGTGGGGTGTATCCGTGTACCCCACAAATATTGCCAACTCAGCTGTTGGGTCTAGCTTCTTCCTGGCATCTTTGGTCACATGACAGTAAACTGATGATCCAAAGATTCATAAGTGACTTACATCAGGTTGCTTCCCGGAATAGGCCTCCATAGGTGTCTTCATTCCCAGTATACAGTGCGGGCTTCTGTTCTGCAATTATACTACTGTATTGCATGCCTCATCCCACAAATGTAGTGGCAGGCTTTGGTCATGCAACATCACTTGAGCTGCTCCCACAATCGATCTATTCTTCCTTTCGGCCACCCCATTCTATTGTGGGTTATGGGGTGCTGTCAATTCCCGTTTAATACCTTCTGCAGTGCAGAAGTCTTTAAACTAGTGGGAGACATACTCTCCACCATTGTCACTACACAAGGCTTGTTTTCGTTCCAGATTCTTTCTCTACCAAGGCTTTAAACTCACAAAACCTCAAGAAGGTCTGATCCTTCTTTTGCATAAAGTAGATCCAACATCTACGAGAAAAATCATCAATAAAAATAGCATATTACCTTTGTTTAGCAGTGGAGACTATATAGAAAGGTCCACAAACATTTGAGTGAACTCACTCCAGGATTGCTCCAGCTCTACTGTCTCGATCCAGAAAGGAAGATTTCACATACTTACCTAGGTACAACCTTTGCATGTAGTCATCTGCTCAAGTTTTCCCTTGGGTAATCCGGTAGAAATCTGCTGCATGATCTTCAGGGCACCATGGTGCAAGTGGCCCAGTCTTCTATGCCATAGCTCACCAACATCTTGGCTCTACACCATCTCAGCTTTGGAACTCAATGCAAAAAGTCATCTACTTCCAACTTGTAGAGATTCTTGACTTGAATCCCTATTCGCTTTGTCTATCCAGTACTGATATGCCTCAAGAATACTTTTCCCCTATTTGAAGACTACATCGTAGCCTTTATCTTCTAGCATAGTGACAGACACAAGATTCTTCTTCAGACCTGGTACATACTTTACACCAGTCAGGGTGAGGGGAGCTCCATGCTCCCTCTGAAACACAACCGTACCTTCACCTGAAACACGGTACTTTCCATCATCGCCCATCTCGATCCGCATATGGAGATCCTGCTCCTCCAAGGTACTGAAAAGATTCTTGTCACCTGACATGTGGAATGAAGCTCAACTGTCTAGGTGCCACACACATCCCACCATGGATGAAACCATCCATGCAATAAGTGAGAAATCTAGCGCAAACTATGAGGCCAATGCCTCATCATTAGATCCCTTTGAGGAACCCTTCTTGGATTACTTCTGTGGACAATTCGTAGCATAATGGCCCAATTCATGACAATGAAAGCATCACACTTTTGATTTTTCAATATTCTTCCCACCATGGGAAGAACCGGATTTTGAATGGGATGCCTTCCCTTTCCCTTTCCTTGCCTTACTTGCTAAGGCTAGATTTTCCTCATCATCTTGCTTCGATGAGGATCCATCTCTGGTGCTTCTTCTTGTTTCCTCCTGCATCAGATCTGACCAAAGTCGTTCCCAATATGGTAGTTTTTCTCCTCCATTAATCGAGTCTTGGTAGCTATGCTAGCTCTTAGGATGACTGAGGAGTGCATGACTCACCATGTCATCATCAACAGTCGTGATCCCTACACTTCCAAGCTCATCCTTGCAGGTGGCGAGCTTGTTTAGATATGTAGAGATCGTGTCACCCTTTTCACACTTGATCTTACGAAGCTTGTCTTTCAGCACCAACTTCCTCTGATCGTTGTTGTTCTGATATAAATCATTCAATGTTTTCCACATCGAAAATGGTGTCTCCTTCCCATGGAGGCTCGAGACAATGTGGTCTCGAACTCCCTCTAGGAGGATTCTCCTTGCTCTAGCCACACATTTCTTCCATTCCACCACTTGAGTAGCATCAGTCGGCTTGGGGACTTCTTGATCAATGAAGTCGTTTAAACCGTTATCCTCTAATATTTCTTCCATGCGATCCTTCCAGACTATATAATTTGAGCTACCATTAAAGGCATACTTGAGCCTTAAACCACTGAATGCCATCGGTGAAATTGAGATGTGATAAGAACTCGATTTATATATTCAGGAACCACAAGTTCGAACTTCTCCTTCTTGTATACTGTTCTTCACCTTGATCACCTTTTCTCTAATACCATGTAGAAATTCCCACTATAGATCAATAGATTATGCAATATACTAAAACACAATACAAGATCTAATTCCACAACACTTTGCAGAAGCTTAATCGAATTGAGCACGATCAGGAGAACACATATAACTGAGAATGAGAAATCAATCACACATAACATAGAAGAAATAACCCGGGGAAAGCCACAACCTAAAACCCCAATCTCTGTATTATCATACAAGTGGAAATCTTGTTCAAGTTACAAAAAGAATCAGCTCTCAAGCTATCCTGCTCTCTCTGCAATCAAACAATACATCTCACAAACTGAATATGCATAGTATATGTCCTCCTCATGCCCTCCAAGCCTCCTATTTCCTTGAATAGTTTTCCTTGGGGTTCAATGATGTCACATGTGTGAATTGGTATCATCACACTCACTAAACATAAAGAAGTAACTGCGCAATCCTCAAGGAAAGAATTCCTTTTGCATGCAAGGAGTATTCACAATGGAATATTCTAGAAATTGATTGTACACTACCCCTCCATTTGATCTCAACTGGGTCTCTGTCTAAACTGACATGCATGAGTTATTTATGAGAGAATACTTAGTTATCTGAAGTGTAGTAGTTACATGCATGCAAGCATTAACTAACTGAACTTACATTAATTCACCAAACTGTTTGAATTAATCTAACTGGACTTGACTCAGTTAATTGAGCCAACTAATTACAACTCATCCTTATCTCTTTAACTGATGGATAAATTCCTCAATTAATGGAGAGACTATTGCATGTCCCCACATAGACTTCATGTTTGATTTTCCTTAACTAATTAACTCAAGATGAATTACTTAATTACTTTACAAACAATTGCTAAGATCAAATTCGAATTTTACATCACTATTTATTTTAGGGACTGACTAAAATAGAAGGTATCACAAAATGCTATTTATAGAATTCTATTTTTAGCACTTCCATTTTTCCATCCATTGTTGCTAAGATCAACACTGGCTGAACTGCTATTTATAGCAGTGCTATTTTTAGCAATTCTATTTTTAGCATTTCTTGTTGCACTTTTCAACACTCCCTCTCAACAAGAAAGGGATTATCAATAACTCCAATCCCATCTTTGTGGAACTCAAACTTGCATTTTGACAATGCCTTAGTCAAAATATTTACATCATGTTCCTCGATCGAAACATACAACAACAACATGATCCTCTTGACCACACAGTCTCGAAGATGGTGATACCAGATATCAATGTGCTTGGACCTGTCATGAAAAACAGGATTCTCAGAAAGTTTGATACAACTCTGGTTATCACAGTAGATCACTATAGGATCCATAATTTGACCAAAAAATCCCACTAGAATATTCCACATCCAAATGGACTCACATGCAGCCTGACTAGCAGCCATGTATTCAACCTCTACTGAGCTAAGTGCAATTGATCTCTATTTCCTACTGTACCAAGAAACTACAACTGAACCAAGGTTGAAGATTCCTCCAGATGTGCTCTTCCGGTCTGATGGACTCCCTGCCCAATCTGCATCTGTGAAGCCTTGAAGCTTCACTCCCTCTTCCCGTCTGTACCACAATCTGAACTGAGATGTGCCTCTGAGGTATCTCAGCACATGCTTCGCTGCCTTCCAAAATAGCTTGGTAGGCTGAACCATAGCTTGACTCAGTTAGTTCACCGCAAAGCATAAGTTGGTTCATGTGTTCACCAGATACATAAGTGAACCAACCAACTGCCGATAAACAGTAGCAGCTACTACCTCACCTGAAGTAGCATCCTCCTTCCTCCAGTTCCTAGCTAGAGGAGTCTGCATGGGCTTGCACTTCTCCATGCGAACGTGCCTTAGTATCTCATTAGCATACTTGGCTTGAGACACAAATACTTCCCCATCTTTCTGCCACACCTCCATGCCTAGAAAGTAGTGCATATGGCCCATGTCCTTCATCTCGAACTCTCTTACAAAGTCCTACTTGCAAGACTGTATCAGCGGATCATCACCTATCAAAATCATATCATCGACATAAAGAACAATGATCAATGGTTTACCTTCTACCATTATGTGGTAAAGTTTTCAATCTGCTTCACTCTTGGTGAAGCCAAACCTGGTGAAATAATTGTCGATCTTGATGTACCAAGCACAGGGTGCTTGCTTCAGCCCATACAAAGCCCTCTTGAGTCTGCACACATGCGACTCAAGATCGAAGGTTTTGAAACCTTCTGGCTACTCAATGTACACCTCTTCCTCAATCTTCCCATTGAGGAAAGCTATCTTTACATCTATCTACTGGATCTTCCACCCCATCTACGCTAATAGTGCCAATATCGATCTAATCAATGAGGACCTTGCTACGGGAGAAAAATTCTCATCGTAGTCAATCCCCTCGACTTGTGAGAAACCCCAGGCAAACCTTGCCTTATGTTTCTCAACACTGCCATCAGCTGTCTGCTTTACCTTGTAAAGCCATCTGGAACTCACCACTGACTTTCCCTGAGGCCTTGGGACAACATCCCACACACTATTCCAAATGATAGAGTTGTACTCCTCTACCATTGCATTAACCCAGACTAGTTGCTACACTGCCTCCTTGAATGAAGAAGGTTTGGTATCTACACACTCCCCAACCAGGGCCATGTACCCAGTGTACCACTTGGGTGACCTCCTCTATCTGCGCTGAGAAGATGGTTGTTCCACATGCTCCCGCGCATCCAGCATCAACCTGTCAGCTTCCCTTGAGAATTTCCGCCCATCTCTGGAAGTCTCAACATGAGTGGATGTGTCCACTCCTGAATCCTATGCATGCGGCTGCTCTAAATTAATCTGAGGCTCCTCCTCCTCAGGAACTGAAGGTTCCTCATATACATGCAACTCGAGCTCCCTCTCAAGTGATAAGTGTATGGATTTCTGCTCGTCGAAATTTATATCCCTACATACCACTATCCTTTGAGTGGAAGGCAAGTACACCCGATAGTTATGGGGTGTATCTGTGTACCCCACAAGTATTCCCAACTTAGTTGTTGGGTCTAGCTTCTTCCTAGCATCTTTGGTCACATGACAGTAAACTGATGATCCAAAGATTCGGAAGTGACTTACATCAGGTTTCTTCTCGGAATAAGCCTCCATAGGTGTCTTCATTCCTAGTATACAGTATGGGCTTCTGTTTTGCAAGTATATTGTTGTATTGCATGCCTCAACCCACAAATGCAGTGGTAGGCTTTGGTCATGCAACATCACTCAAGCTTCTCCCACAATCGATCTGTTCTACCTTTCATCCATCCCATTCTGCTGTAGGTTATGGGGTGCTGTCAATTCCCGTTTAATACCTTCTACAGTGCAGAAGTCTTTAAACTGGTGGGAGACATACACTCGACCATTGTCGCTACGCAAGGCTTTTATTTTCTTTCCAGATTCTTTCTCTACCAAGGCTTTAAACTCACAAAACCTCAAGAAGGTCTAATCCTTCTTTTGCATAAAGTAGATCCAGCATCTATGAGAAAAATCATCAATAAAAATAACATAGTACCTTTGTTTAGCGGTGGAGGCTATAGAGAAAGGTCCACAAACATCTGAGTGAACTCACTCCAGGATTTCTCCAGCTCTACTGTCTCGATCTGGAAAGGAAGATTTCGCATACTTACCCAAGGTACAACCTTTGCATGTAGTCATCTACTCAAGTTTTCCCTTGGGTAATCCGGTAGAAATCTGCTGCATGATCTTCAGGGCTCCATGGTGCAAGTGGCCCAGTCTTCTACGCCATAGCTCACCAACATCTTGGCTCTGCATTGTCTCAGCTTTGGAACTCAATGCAACATAGTCGTCTACTTCCAGCTTGTAGATATTCTTGACTCGAATCCCTATTTGCTTTGTCTGTCCAGTAACGATATGCCTCAGGAATACCTTTCCTTTACTAAAGACTACATCATAACCTTTATCTTCTAGCATAGTGACAGATACAAGATTCTTCTTCAGACCTGGTACATACTTTACATCAGTCAAGGTGTGGGGAGCTCCATGCTCCCTTTCAAACACAACCGTACCTTCACCTGAAACATGGTACTTTCCATCATCGCCCATCTCAATTCACATCTGGAGATCCTTCTCCTCCAATGTACTGAAATGATTCTTGTCACCTGACATGTGGAATGAAGCTCCACTGTCTAGGTACCACACATATCCCACCTGGATAAAACCATGCATGCGATAAGCGAGAAAGCCAGCTCAAACTGTGAGGCTAGTGCCTCACCATCAGATCCCTTTGAGGAACCCTTCTTGGATTTCTTTTGTGGACAATTCGTAGCATAATGGTTGACTTCATGATAATGAAAGCATCGCACTTTTGATTTGTCAATCTTCTTCCCACCATAGGAAGAACCGGATTTGGAATGGGATGCCTTCCCTTTCCCTTTCCTCGCCTTACTCACTAAGGCTAGATTTTCCTCATCGTCTTGCTTCGATGAGAATCCATCTCTGGTGCTTCTTCTTATTTCCTCCTGCATAAGATCCGACCAAAGTCATTCCCAATCTGACAGTTTTTCTCTTCCATTAACTGAGTCTTGGTAGCTATGCTAGCTCTTAGAAAGGCCGAGGAGTGCAAGACTCGCCATGTCATCATCAACGATCATGATCCCTACACTTCCAAGCTCATCCCGACAGGTAGTGAGCTTGTTCAGATAGGTAGAGATCATGTCGCGCTTTTCACACTTGATATTACGAAGCTTGTCTTTCTGCACTAGCTTCCTCTAATTGCTACTATTCTGATATAAATCTTTCAATGTTTTCCACATCGAAAATGGTGTCTCCTTCCCATGGAGGCTCAAGACAATGTGGTCTCGAACTCCGTCCAGGAGGATTCTCCTTGCTCTAGCCACACATTTCTTCCATTCCACCAGTTGAGTAGCATCAGTCAGCCTAGGGACTTCATGACCAATGAAGTCCTTTAAACTGTCATCCTCTAATACTGCCTCAACGCGATCCTTCCAGACTATATAATTCGAGCTACCATCAAGGGCATACTCGAGTCTTAAACCACTGAACGCCATCGGTGAAATTGAGATGTGATAAGAACTCAATTTCTATATTCAGGAACCACAAACTTCAAACTTCTCCTTCTTGTATACTATTCTTCACCTTGATCACCATTGATATGATACCATGTAGAAATTCCCACTGTAAATCAACAGATTATGCAATATACTAAAACACAATACAAGATCTATTTCTACAACACTTTGCGGAAGCTTAATTGAATTGAGTAAGATCAAGAGAACACATATAACTGAGAATGAGAAATCAATCACACATAACACAGAAGAAATAGCTCCGGGAAAGCCACAGCCTAAAACCCCAATCTCTGTATTATCATACAAGTGGAAATCTTGTTCAATTTACAAAAAGAATCAACTCTCAAGCTATCCTTCTCTCTCTGTAATCAAACAATACAACTCACAGACTGAATAGACATAGTATATGTCCTCCTCAAGCCCCCCAAGCCTCCTATTTCCTTGCGTAGTTTTCTTTGGGGTCCAGTGATGTCACATGTGTGAATTGGCCTCATCACACTCACTAAACCTGAAGAAGTAACTGCGCAATCCTCAAGGAAAGAATTCCTTCTGCATGCAAGGAATATTCACAATGGAATATTCTGGCAATTGATAGTACACTGCCCCTCCATCTGATCTCAACTGGGTCTCTGTCTGAGCTAACATGCACAAGTTATTTATGAGAGAATACTCAGTTATCTGAAGTGCAATACTTACATGCATGCAAGCATTAACTAACTGAAGTTACATTAATTCAACAAACTATTTGAATTAACCTAACTGGACTTGACTCAGTTAACTGAGCCAACTAATTACAACTCAATATTACAACTCATCCTTAACTCTTTAATTGATGGATAAATTCCTCAATTAATGGAGAAACTATTGCATGTCCCCTCATAGACTTCATGTTTGATTTTCCTTAACTAATTAACTCAAGATGAATTAATTAATTATTTTACAAACAACTGCTAAGATCAAATTCGAATTTTACTTCACTATTTTAGTTTAGGGACTGAATAAAATAGGAAGGCATCTCGAAATGCTATTTTTAGCACTTCCATTTTTTCCATCCATTGTTGCTAAGATCAACACTGGATGAACTGCTATTTATAGTAGTGCTATTTTAACAATTCTATTTTTAGCATTTCTTGTTGTAATTTTCAACATATTCAATATATATCAACCATGACATTATTGAAAAATTATGTGATTAAAAAATCTTTAAAAATGAACACCTGAATAAAAAAATCATTATCCCAAGAGTAATTTCCTTTTTAAATGTTAAAAGTATAGCTATTTTAAAATCTTAACATAAGACAACTTGACACATTGCAACACAAATTAAAAATCAACCATCAAATTGACATGTGGTGTAGGCGAACTTGACCTATTGCAATAAAATGTTAAAAATCAATCATGAAATTGATATGTTGTGGGGCATACTTGACCATTATACTAATAACTTTAAAATCAACTATCGCTATAATGGACATGAACTGTACAAAAAATCATCAACTATAATAGTTATAATGGTTGCTAGTTGATGATTGACACAAACCCTACAAAAAAAAAAGTAATAATAATA